>CAIGRF010287430.1:0-22605 GCA_903798235.1 Fraxinus ornus | reverse complement strand
TGTAAATGTTAAAAAATTTAATTAGGGTACGGAACCGAACCGAACCGAACCTAGTCGTACCCGAACGATTCCATAATTATATTTGGACTAGACGGTTTTATTTATTAAATACCCCAAAATTTTGAAACCCAACTGACCTACGGTCAGCCCTAAAATTACTTATTTAGTTTTTACTCTTTTGCACCAAAAAAATAAATAAAAAAAAATAAAAAAAAATTCCATTATTCTACTTGAAATTTTCTTAATTACATTTAGGTAATAACAATTGCTTACACTTCACCAAAACTAAATACAATTTCATCTGTAATTTAATAATTCAAAAACATAGTATTCATTTACAAATTAATTTAATTCTAGAAAAAAAACATTCAATTTTTTGCAAGCAAAAACACAACTTAATTCTTTACATATAAACAAAAGAAAGCATTAATTCCCACCTAATATAAACTTACACATATTTAAATATTTTAACATGTACCTATTACAATTTTCATTCATCATAACTAGACTTCATAACTTCCTTACTAATAATTTAATATGTAATCGTTATTAATTTATTCATCAGACTTAATATTAACTTCAATAATATTTTCACTTCACTGTATTATCTTCTTTCACAAAAATCAAACTACCAATGTATACAAAACAATTTCCAATAAATATACCTGATATCACATAACCAAAATATAATATTAATTTTTAAATAACTAAATAAGATAATTATAATCATGTTTATCATAATATACTTACAAATTTATTTTTCCAATTGTTTTTAAAAGCAACAATATAGTATTTAAATAATCTACAATATTCACAACATAAACCAATCAGAACATTTTATTTTATTTTTAATTTATCAATTTTATCTAAATCTTAATATAATGAAGTTAATTTCGTGCTCACATTTGTTATAATCCTTTAAAATTAAACAAATAAAAATCATGTTTCATAAATCAAGTAAAATCATTTTTAATTAAATAAATGTTTAAAATTTTATTATATTAATAAAATATATAACCTTATCTCCTCCACCACACAATTATATCCTCATCTCATCCACCATACAATTGTATCATCGTATCTTCTTTGCAACACCTTCTTGCAACACTCTACCACCAAGCCCATCACCTACCTCATCAACCAAAAGAAAGGTAAAAACTTTATCCCACACATAGATACTCTAATATTGGTGTCCACAAAGTGCAAACACGGTGTCCACACCATGCACCCAGTCTGCAAGATGTAGACAATTTTTTTTTAACATAATTGATACGTAATAAAGACTACATTATTTTTGACATTGTTTTTGAAATGGTGTGCGGACACCAACACCGCGAAGTGTACGGACACGGAACATCAGGTGGTATATGCGGACACCACGGACACCAATGTCCAACCACAAACACATGGTGGTGGTATCTATGCAAACACAAATCTGGTATCGACACACCGCAAGCACTCGTGCCCACACACAAATCCACAAATGGTATAACGGTGTATCAATACGGTCATTTGACATTATCTTTTTAAAAACCTATTAATAGAAAATTTTGATAACCTCTTGAATGTATTTGATATTGTTGCAAGTTGAAGTTTTCTAATATTTTACTCACACAATGTTGGACACATTTCATATGTAATTGCTTATATCTTTATACCTTTTAGATGTGAAGCTACTGTGTTTAGTTTTACTGTTTAATATGTTATTTACGCTAAAATTATATTATGATGACTACACATTTTTTGTGACTAAGTTTTATTTTATTGGTTACTTGTGCAGATGTCTTTGGCATATATACTATCTCCAAATAAATGATTTTCTGCTACAAATACTCAATATCCAAATCACCAATATCTTAAAGATTTTGTACAACTTATTAATGCTGATCAACAAGCATCTTTAATGTGCAGTAATTTTCACGAATTTATATGTGGAGTTATTTATTGAGCGGAGAAAGAACAACAATTTAGCAGCAAATTAGTTCATGAATTTATAATGAGACTCGTCAATTGTGGAAAAAATAATGAAGTGTGGATAAAATTAGATAACTATTTGGCCCATTTTGGTATGCATAAATTTTGTCTCATTACCGAATTACCTTGTCAGGAGATATCTATAAATCTTGACTTCAACAATGATTGGCTTCGAAATCAATACTTTAAAGGTACGAAAAGAATTAGTATGCAAATGCTTTCTGAAACATTCCATATATGTGAAGATCAAGAAGACAAATTTAAACTTGAATTGGTGATGTTAGTAGAATATATTTTAAAACCTACTACAAAATACATAGACTATAGAACTTGGGCATGGTAGAGCACGATCGTGACTCCTTGAGTATCTAAAGGGTAGTAATGCATATTTTGTTTTATTAAACTCACTGCAACAATCACAATTGGAACGAGTACAGAGAATGAAATAAATTGACCAAAACGAATGTAAATATTCATAACATGGATATCCACTTACATTCCATGTAATATTCTCCTATTCTTTTATTTTTGACCTAATTTACTTATAAATATCTTATATGTCTAATATTTATTTTCACTTACTTTTCAATACTGAATATATGAAGCATTTCCACAAATTGGGCAAAAATTTGGACGACGTAGATATAAAACATTACAAAGCTCAAGAATGCACAAATGAAAGCCAAATAAAATATTAACGGATAAAGTAGTTAAACAATTCTTAACTACCCAAGAGGTAATTTAATTATTTAACTATATGTATTTAATTATATTTTTTCCTTTAAAAAAAATTCAAAACAAATTATTTAAATATTTTATTGCACTTATAAATCCAAGTGCTTGCAATATTGCAACCTACGGAAGAAGAATTGCAGATATTGTGGTACACAACTCTTTCATTACCACATGACAACGATCACAACATACTAGATGGTATTGTAAATGGAGACTTCAACAATATAGCACAACAAATTTCAGAAGATGACATTGATAACATGCCAATCGATCTTGATGTTTCAAAAGCAAATACTTCAGTTGGAGCTGGACAAAGTTCTACTTCCATTGGTACTAACTACGTAACTAGAGAAGAAATGGAAGATGTGATGAACATATATAGGCAGCATATAGTATCAAATGTATGCGATAACTTAAAAACAAATATTGTTGAAGAATCCAAGAGACAAGAAGCCACTATCGAGCAATTCTCCAAAACCTAAAAGAGTTATTCGAACAATAGAAGTGGCAACAAGACCATTACAACACATGAAGTCTAGCATGTAGGATGTTCCAGGTTTTTGTAATACTTTGTTTAGCGCACCCATTTCTAAAGAAGCGCGAAAACAAGAAATTCAGTACCAAATACTTCTTAACAACCGAAAACGGTTCTTTCAACAACAACAATGGCAGGAAGAACATTACCAAGGCATGCAATCTAGCATGCAACATTATGTAGATACCAGTTTGAATTCAATAAAATCTTATATTGACGAAGAAAATAACAATATGTTCAACAAATTATCTGACTGGCTATCAAACATGGAAGCTGTTATATCTTGCCTCCAACAAGATATTCATCCTCATAGAAGTGCAGTTCATACTACATAACCAAAAGATGCCTCAACATCTCAGCAACTTCAACGTGTAACACATGAAAAAAAAAGGTAAGGGAAAAAAAAATACAATTTTCAATTTATCCTTTAAAAGACTATTCTATGGAAAGATACACAGCAATCGGAGATTGGATATTACGAAATTCATCCTTGTAAGAATTCCAATTTTATTCTATTAACTTCAATATTATAATTTCCATTTAACTTATTTCATAACAATTTCAATTATATTATACAGTGCATATTGGGAAGCTGGAGGCAGCAATCTGTATGAAAGAGACATGTTGAAAATTTTATTTGATACAATAAAATATATCAATATTGCGATCAGTCAAGTAAAGTTTAATAACAATAATAAATTTTTTCCATATTCAATATATCTAACTTACATTTATCCACTGTATCAGAATATTCACCTGGAATTAAGATTACTCAGACAGTTGATTAATGATGGTTCACCCTCGTTTCTAAAAAATATGCAATTATGAACTTTGAATTTGAAAATGAATGTATTTGCCATAAAATGTGGATAATAAACGAATAACGAAGAAATACCAGCGGATATGTGGACATCACTCCATTAGAAGAGTACATAAATGGCAACTTGCCAATTGCAGGTCGTCCATGGATACGGTGTAATTATTTATTAATTCCATGTTCATATCCAGACAACATTTATTATCTTTTTGTTGTTGATTTCTGTGAATGAAAATTCAAAATATATTATTGTAGCCATCATATCCATACACCAATGAAATAACAACACATGCAAGTACAACATATGATTTTGTCCATATATTATTGTTGTCTTCAACATTTTCATCCAACAGACCAGATTCGAGAAAATATAGAAACAAACAAATAAAATTGGATGTCATACCTTATTTATCTTGTGCAAACAATGGGTAAACATTCAAATACTATTTACTATAATAATTATTTCCCTATTTAATTTAATTTTACATCTATAATACTTATTTAATCTAACATAAATCTTTTTTTATAGGCCCTACTACATAATATTTGTACTCAAATTCATAAAATGCTTTGTTTTAGGATATCAATTAGAAACAGTTTTATCGTACAAGATGAGTATTACTATATACAAACGGAAGATTGCAGTTGATATTTATTTTACTGAATATTTTCTACATTCCCAATAATCGTAATACTAATGGATAAGAAAAATTGCTGAAAGTTTGCAGCATTTAGACCAAGGTATTCATTGATATTTTACTTTAATCATGTATACTAGCTACTTGTTTACTACATTTCATTTATTATTTCCAACAACAATACCATTTCCCTGCACAGAGTACATAATATTGATATTTTTCAATTCATATGCCTTTTCAATGTTGCTACACTAAACTACTTTACACTAATCTAAGGTGAAGTTGGTTTTTCTTTAAATTTCATGATTTCTTAGTCCTTTCAGTCAATTTATGGAAATTTTGATGCTGTTCATTATACAGAAGGTCTTAAATTCAGAATTTGGGCTATACCTCCGCCCACCCCCCACATGACTAATTATTTTTCCAGCTGGAGCTTATTAATGGTGAAATTTTCCATGCTTTTAAGTTTGTTAAAATGACATTTTTATGCTTACTTGAATGTCAAAACTTTTTGATACTAACTATTAACTGAACCTAGCTTCTTGTTTGCCTTTTCAGTTGAGAATATGTGTTGTCGGTATCCCAATGCCACTGCAGTGAATGTTTATGGTACTCCTGCTATCCATTCACTTGCAATGAAAATAATCACTTCATTAAGGTAATGTAGATTTGTTGTAACTTATTTAAGTTTGTCCATTGCAAGGCTGCTGCTGATTTATATTATTATATGTCAGAAATCTTGAGGTTTTGACTCTAGACAAAGGTCAGAGAATGCTTTTTCGTAGCGGTTACAAATTACCACGCATTGAAGAATTTTCACCGTCAAAGTCTCAAAGATGCAAGGAAAAGCTTATATTCTTAGAGAGTTTTTCTACGCAATTGGGTTATTTTAGGCATCAAAAAGCCCCCATTCATCTGGTAAGAAGATAGCTAATTTACAGATTTTGGAGTTAAGAGAGATTCTAAAAAAAAACATATAAGGTGGTTAAATCAAAGTACTTATGTTGACATTAAAACTCAAGTTTTAGTACCAGAGCTTTTAACACAAGTTATCTCACTATGCATCATGAAGAAGCTAGAGGATTAATACTTCATGAGATTTGCATTTTATTGTTCTATGTCCAAATTTTGGGCTATTTTTATTTTATTGCAATGAGAGAATTAAACCCAGTAATTAAAAATTCATGGCTGATTTCAACAAAAACAAAAGAGAACGGAAACCACGTCTGCTTTGTTTTGTGGATTGAAAAAACGAGCTTAAGGCCACCCTACACCAGAGCACTTTACTGTGAGAACTTACCATGATAATTTTAATTCGAATTAGAGAAAAATGAGAGATGGATGGACAAGCATGATGAATGTGACCAATGCTTTTCTCTCATCGTGATCACCATCCTCCTGGCATCTAACCTCCCCAAGGCTATCCTCCTAATCAGTCCCTAAATCATTTGTGTTTCAATCTTCAGGTTTGGAGCATTTATTTGCATCAAGTTCTCTTGAGACTAGAGTACAACTAAGCCTGCATAAATTGTTTTCACTCAATCCCATTCTAGAAAATTTTATGAAGCTAAATCGTTAACAACTATACGAGACTGTTAGTTTTAGTCTGCCATTCTCTGTTCTAATATTTTTGATCACTGTCAATGTTGCGTGAACTTATTTTAGTTTAATGAAGTTGAAAAAACAATACTTAGATTTATTTAGATTTGCTCAAACACAAATGCTTGCCTTATGGCTGAAAACTTTAGATAAGTATTATGTTGTCTTGAGAAATTGTCATAACTTCTAGTGATCTAATGATTATTTAAGTGATCGATTCCTTCTAGTCTTCTCCTTGTTAGGATTAAAATGAGTATATGAAGTTTTTGATAGAACGTGAAGTTTCTGTTTTATTTTGATGATCTCTAATTTCACGATATATAAACAAATTAATAGTTAGTCGATGTGAAGGTTTAATTCACCGTCGGGTGTGGGGTGAATGTCGTTAAAAGAGTGATTAATTTTGCAACATATTTAACTTTAGTGATTAAAAAAGTCTATAAAAATACTTTAATGATCAATTTGAAATTGCATTTGAACTTCAATGACCATCTGTGAATAACTCATTCACGTTTGCATTTTCCGTCTTGTATATACTTCCAGTTCCATCCTCCTGAACCAGACCAAATTTCTCTCTCTAAAAGTTAGGTAAAGTATGGATGCATTGGATTCAGTTTTCGATCCATTGAGAGAATTCTCAAAGGATAGCATTCGTCTCGTCAAGAGATGCCACAAGCCCGATCGCAAAGGTATATTCTGGTTTCCAATTCCAGTTCTTTTCGTAAATCTACTACCTATATGTTTCTAGATTACTGATTTATGATCCGATCTAATAATTTCGTTGAGGATTTATTTATTTCTGATTTGTGATGTGCAGAATTCACCAAGGTGGCGACTCGTACTGCGATAGGTTTCGTGGTGATGGGATTCGTTGGCTTCTTTGTCAAACTGATATTCATCCCTATTAACAATATCATCGTCGGATCTGGTTAAACACCTAGAGGTACATTCAGTTCTTCGTTTAATACAACCATTTCCTTGGAAGAAAAATATAAAATAATATGATATATCTACTGCGTGCTTATTTTAGAATTAATTTCTCCAGCTTAGATTGACTGCTATGTGAAGTCGGATTAGATCTCATGTGTCGTTGTTGCTAACTTATTTTGCTATCTCGCTGCTATCATATCTGCGATTCTGCAGTTTTGTTTATGATAGTTGAATCAAAATACTTAAGGAGAATTACTCGTAGTTATAGCTTATCAAGATTGGGATTTCGAGTAGATGTTTTCATCATCTAACTGTGGCCTGTGGGATTGTTAGAAATTCAATGGGTGAATTTGATGTTTACGTATTAATCAATTGTGAAGCTTCAGGGATGACTCTGTTTATGGTTATCATTTTCTCTATGACCAAATGCTTGTAAAACTCTGTAATTTGAGTTCAGATGCATGAAGTTATATCTTAATCAACTCCAGCCCTCTGCACAACCCTTGAACTAGCAATTTAAAGCAGAGACAATCTTACTATTCATTTAATGTTTTAGTGATTATCTTGTATAATCTATAAACTGAATTCATTTCTTCTGAAAACTTCTCTGACTAATTAATAACTCTGTTCATGTCTTGCAATGTAGCTTCCTCGTCTTTTATTTATTTATTTATTTGTGTGGGAGAGGAAAGACGGTTTTGGTTGCTAATGAGTCTTTCGATAACTACATTATATAGACTACAAGTTTGGTTTGGGGAGGTGAGGTGAGGGGACGACTTTGGTTACAAATAATTATTGGAACATGGTAGCTAATTTTTTTTTTTTGTGTTCTTGCCTCAGTTGATACATCTTTCTCCTTGACTATTTGAGATTGGGTTGAAATTTATCTGTGAGCTAATCTGAGAGTATGAATTTTCTCCTTTTTCGCATATCTTAAAAACTGACCAATTTCATTCAAATTGCAGGTCAGGTAGAATTCTGAAGCAATTAATTACCATGGGATGAAAGTCCTAGAAAATATAGAGTAGAAAAAATTGTACTCTATAGGAACCCAAAACCCTTTTCCTTAAATTTTCATTACTGATTCATGTTGAACATGTATTTTCAAATTATTCTGCATCAGTTGATTTCTGACAAACTTCAATTGGTGAGATTGATTATTAATACAAGTATAGCAGCTTCATTATCCTGTTATAAGTCCCAGATATCTTATTCTGTTGCTCGAAGTGTTTTTCTCAATCATAAACTATCAAGTATGGGACAGGAATTTTGGTTTTGAGACGCGTTTAAAATTACATTGTTCTTGCACCTTGGTACTGAGTATTGAATTCTTGTCTCCCGACAATCCCAGGTTCCTGAGGATATGAAGATGTGTTCCATTCATTTGTTTTCCGGGCCAGTGTGCAGTGTTTTATCTTCAGCTAATCACCCTTTTGCCTCTTGATGTTATGCATGGTTTGATATGTTGCTTGATAAAGCTATATTAGCATTGGGGAAGACAAATTGTTATTCAAACAAAATTAAAAATGAAGGCTTACACATCTCTTGCTTACAAAACAACTATCCTGGGATTTCAAATATATTAGTTCACATGTATTCCTTTTCTCTTGATTGAACCTATCAGTAGTACCTTAACGAGTGATATTTTTTCCAATTGTAACTAATCAACATATATGCTTCTAGTGAGTTGATGGGATTAATTCTTTTTTGCATCTCAACACAAAAGATGACATTTCCTGGGGTAAAAAAAAATTAATACAGCGACTCGATGAGCCAAAAGTTAAAATATAGTGAAGCAAACCTTGTACATCGCCTGCTAATGATTTCCTAGTAGTGAATACAATGGAGTGCAAATTTTAGTAAGTTTATCATCTTTCAGCATCAGCAAGCTGGATTGCTGTCAGTTGGTTCAGCAGCTGAAGCAAGTACAAGCTGCGGCTGAGCAAGCACACCTTCTCTTCGTGCGCGTCTACGTTCACGCTGTAATCTGAATGACTCCCTTTTTCTTGCTCTGTAACTGTTGGGATTTTCAGGCTGCACCACACGTGGATAAACACTCACCTGCAAATTATAACCAATTATTTATATGGTTGCAAGAAGCAAATACAGACAAACGGGTTAATGTATATATGAAATAAACCTTTTTCTTATCAGGCCCAAACTTCTCAAATTTGACGAGGCCATCTATCAAAGAGAAAAGGGTGTGATCCTTGCCAAGACCCACATTCTTCCCTGGATGAAACTGCAGGAGTAATCAACATAGAGAAGTTAATAGAAATAATTGTAGGATGAGGCCCCAAGAGATACCCAACAACTAAAAGAGAAATGGTAAACAAGCCAAAAATTAACGAACTTGATTCCATGTGAACTGAATTTATGCAAAGGACCAGTCCTTCAAAAAAGTAGTTAACCACACAATCCATACGTACTGTATTTATGCAGAGGACCGATCCTTCAAAACTGTAGTTAACCCACTACACAACCCTCACCTCCTGATGAATCTTAGAATGCCACAACAATTAGGAAGGTCTACCATTATGTGTGATATAAAAGTGACTCACGCAATGTAGACTGTGTGATATAGAAGTGACTCACGCAATGTAGTCTACATTGCCTGTTAGGTCTAAGTCTTAGCAAGTTCTGTATCCAAAACTCATTAAATCGAGTTGTAATTGGGATTATGTTGACAGGTATTAATAGTCAGTTGAGCACGTCATCAAAAATCATGAAAATAGAATAACTCACTTGTCCTCGATGAACGTCCACTAGGTGCTTGAACACAATTTTTCAGAACTTAAGTACTCGATGAATGTCCAAAAAGTGCTCGAGCACATTTGCGTACTCGATAAATGTCAAGAGGGCGCTCGAGCACATGTTTCAAAACTTGGTGTGCTCGATGAACGTGGAGGGCGCTCGAGCATCTATCGAGGCAGAGGAAACCCTATTTTACTTATTTCAACCTCTATACACTCCTAAACCACATAGAACTATGAAATACAGTTAATAAACAACAAAAACTTCTTTCATGGTGTGTTAAGAGAAAAGAAAAAGAAGAGAAGAGCTTAGATTAGAAGAAACAAATTGTTATCAAAATTCTCTTCCACATTCAAAAACCAAAACACCACAATATCCTCTACCAAATAACCTTTAGAGTTCCGATAGATATGAAAGGTGGCCGGAGTTCCGGTTAAGGAAGAACAAGTTCATTTTTGGAGATCCACAAGGCAAAAGAAGTCCGTACGTTCTAGAGCAAGTATTAGAAAGCACAACCGATGAGTTCTACGAGTAATTACATATTTAGAGTCGAAATCTACTAAGTGCTAGTCGTGTTTGAACTAGATCTATAAACTTGATCTTTTCTAGTGGATTATTTGATGGCATGGGGTGACGGGATGTTTTTGTCTCTTGAGGAGTTCTTCAAAGTTTTTTTCTTTGTGAACAATTATTGAAGTTCTTTATTTGTTTACACATTTACTTGCTTTTATAATTGTCGTGCTACAAAGTTGAATTTATATATATCTAGACTTAATAATTTGTGATTTATTTCTGGTTATTTTTATTAAATTTAAATTTCACATTAGAACATCTATTCACCCATCTCTAGGTGTTAAGTGGACAAATTTTTCATTTGAGTATAGCCTTATAATGGAGGTCGTACCTCCAAATTTAAATTCTCTTATATTCCTTGTGTCATGGAAGTAGTATTTAAAATTTTATTTTTGGCATCAAAATTCATCCCCCACCCCCTCACCCTTCCTCAAGTTAACTTTGAGGTAAGACTTGATGTCCCCCTTATTGTAATGCTTTTAATTAATCAGATTACAGGCAGGGGATAACGCTCACATCAATGTTTGTGCAGGAGCCTAAAAACTTCTGCTTAGATGGAGATGAACTTTGACTGAATAAAAATGACCTCAGATCTCAGGCACCAAAAATCCTATAAGCTCGTCTGTTTCCTTTTGTGAAGACACTACTACAAGTTGTTTGATTATAAACATACTTCCTGCTAATTTGATTGATGATGCTTCTTAAGAATGCAAAAGTGTGAACGGTTTACCAACTTCTGCAATTAGACATACTGGCAATAATTTTATTTTCTTATTCTACAGAAAACACATCCATATTCGATGCATTAAATGTTTGGCGCTACAATTTCCTTATGCAGGAGCAAGTTAAGTGTATAGTGAAACTCTATCCTACAATTGAAAATCAAATATTTTTACATATATACCAGTTGAAATAGTTGTAAACAAAACAAATCTTTTTTTTTTCAAGTAGTTGAGAAGAATTTAAGAAGAACCTCTGTGAATAGAGCACCTCAATTTCCAAGAGTTAGTATTCTCCCAGAAACTATATGAAATATCATATCTAACTAAGAAACACGAGATCTAAAAGCATGAATTCTATGAACTTAAAAGCTGACAGTAGAGCCATTAAAACTCAAAACTTTCCATTGCCTAGTGTTTTCGGATACAAAATTTCAGTTAATTCAAACAAAATGCAATTAAAGCTTCTATACCAACTCCTCTCACTCGTATAGCTACAGACATGTATCAATGATCAATCCGCATCCCTTTATATATACACAACTATAAATTTTCAAATTAAATGAAAAAGATAATGAACTCAAAAATTATAACTCCGATTTTCCCACTAATAAACGCAATAAAACACTTTTAAAATTTGAGAAGGTTTAGGTTCAAACCTTGGTGCCTCGCTGGCGAACGATAATGGCGCCAGGCTTTGCGACTTGGTCGCCATAAATTTTTACTCCAAGCCTTTGGCCTGGCGAATCCCGCCCGTTCTTAGTGCTTCCAGCTCCTTTCTTGTGTGCCGACTCAATCGTCAGCGGCGATTTCATCGGAAAACAGATGGAGACTTTCTGTCCAACGTGAATCGAACCAAAATTTCCTCGCAAAAAAGACGCAGATGAACCAGAACCGATTGACAGTCCTTTGAATGCTCCTACCAAATTGAAACTCATACTCACCACCGCCATTAAAATTACCCTGCAAAGTGAAATTACGCAGAAAAGCATTAGAATGTTGATTGATGTGTTTGTCTCTACTATGATAAGGTTAGGGTTTTTAGTTTGTGTTTCTTACTCTGAGGTTGTGAGATGGAAAGTGAAGGGAAGAATGAAATTGAAGTATAAAGATGTTATCGCTTTGGCTTATCCATGGAGTTCGTGAGCTCGTCGTAGCAGATAATTTCTAAACATTAAAAAGAAAAATGTATAAATGTTGAGAGTGGGATTTGAACCCACGCCCTTTCGGACCAGAACCTTAATCTGGCGCCTTAGACCAACTCGGCCATCTCAACAAGTGACAATTTGCATTTCAAATTTTAATAAATAAATATTTATTCTTTACTTTTTAATCCGTTTGGTAAGAATTTTAAATAGTTTTATTTATAAATAATTAGAAATATATATTGAAATAGACTTTCTACACTAAGCCTTGACAATAACATTTTAACCATAAGTAAATTTGACAAATTATTACTACCCTTATATTATATTAATCTAAGGGTAGCCACTACCTGAGAAGATAGTTGGAAATTATATTAAGTTTCAACTTTCAAAATTATTACATTTTAAATTTTCAGTTTTTGTGGTTTAATTAAAATCTTAATCTATAATGTATCATACGCTTAAATATTTGAATGGAGATTATAAATGAATTAATTTTGCATTATTGTGGGCTTTGATTTTTCCGATGGTGATTTCATTGTTAAATGTAACATAAAAAATACAATTGTGATACAACTAGAAATCACAAGTTATATTTTTGGCAACTCGATAAAGATATTTTATTTATCTCTCTGTGGTCGTGCACATAGAAAAACAACCGACTTTGAGTTATATGGATTTTATTTTGGAGTCATATAGTAGCAAGATTATATACACGAAAAAGACACTGACTTTAGGACAATATCCTTAACATGACTTCCTAAAATATGTTCTCTCTCTCTAACTCTTCTCTTTTTATATTTTATGTTATTCAATTCATTATTTTAATTAATAAATATTTACACACAAATTACCCATTTTTTCTGACAATCTAAAGTCGGGTTGAGTGATTTGTATGATAGATGATACAATTTTAGCTACATTGTTCTTCCTCTATTATTTGGAGCAGAAGACCTAGTGGATAACTTTGCTCTATTTGTATCCATTTTGTGCGAGCTTCATCATTCGTCGATTGGATATATTCTGTTGTCGTTGAGTGGGTAAAACAGTCTGGGGGTGCTTCTTAATTAAAAGGGAGGAAATAGTGAAAGGTGGCCGGTTCTTTTCAAAATGGCCATTGATCATTAAAAAAATAAAAGGTTAAATAGGAGTTAGAAAGCCAAATGCCAAAGATACCACCGGCCATCTTTCCAAAATGGTCATTGACCATTAATAATAAAAATTTATATAAAAAATATATATAAAAGGTTGTATAGGAGTTAGAAAACAAAAGGCCAAAAATACCCTTGAGAGATACACACACCCAAACTTATGCTTTTCACTAAATTTTTTCGGGGTGCATCCTAAGTTGAACTTATTCAATTCTAATACTTACACTCTCTTAGTTTGAATTAATCTTACTATTGCAAGTTCACACTTCAACAAGTCGAGATTCTCCTATATTTTTTATTACATCAACATTTAAGACTAAACTAGGTTACTTGCCTCTCATCAAAGGTATAGTTCTATCAGCCGAAAGTCCGGGGCATAATCAATGTAATTGTGGTTTTTTTTTTTTCATTATTCATGTTTTCTCTCTATATATATATTTTTTCAAATATCTTATCATTTGTTTTTTATATAACTCATGTAACGACTTTTAGGCCGATAACTCCAAAGTCAGATAACCATAGGGCATCAGGTTTTAAACTATCCTTACAGGCTTAATCACTCGAGTTATACAGGCTCAAAGAGATGCTTTTATTCACTCAAAAATTAGTGCAATTCATCTTTTCTTTTAGACGTTCAGTTTCTAAAACTAACATCTATCTTAAAACTTTCACCTCGTCTTTTTCTCATTGGTTTTAAACAATTCACACAAGATGATTTTCATGCACGAAATCTCTACTCATCTTAATGTTTCCCTATAACAACTCAATCATCTCCAAACTACCATATAGTTGGATTATGGATTAATACTATAGAGGTTACTTGGGTTTACTTACTATATTCAACTATTTTCTATATAATGAACCAAATCACTAACTCAATAAGTTAAACATGAGTATCGTACATAGAAAATGTCAAGTTTCACATAAACAAGTTTTGACTAATCTAATACTACACTATTTTCATTATTTACCGTTCATACCTATTTCATTATGCAATATCATAACCGGCATAGTTGTAAAACTCACGCAAGCATACAAAACTATAACTATAATCTAATGCTAGAAGATAAAAATTGAAAAAAAAAATGAATAAAAACTGTAAAATATTATATATATATATATAGCACACATAATGACACAAAAGTTATCGAATCACATAAAAGTTACAGTAAAATAATGAATGCCCACACCAAACTTATCTAGATCATTGTCTACAATGTTTAAATAATAACAAAATGCAAGATTGAAAAGCATGTAAAGAATTAGACAAATGTACAATAAGGTAAAGAAAATGGAGCTCGGAATACTCCTGATCAGTACAGAGGTAGTGGATGGAATCGAAACTAGATCTCAATCAGTTGATGGTGGAGGGAGTCGTGCGAGTATATATCGCGTCATCTCGAACTATTGTGTGAACTCGGTCCGCATGCTCTGAATGTGTAGAGACTGTTCCCGAACCTCATTCTTGATGTTACCCAAGCGGTCCCAAATCTCGTTAGCTCTCAGCTAAATCCCATCGACTCTGCCCACATAGTTATTCATTCATCCATTCAAGACCTCAACCTCCTATCTCGTAGCCAAGGACTTCCTACGAGCAGTAGAAGCGAAGTTCTTGGTGCTCAACATGTCATTCCTCACGGTCCGGATATCCATGCCCATGGCACCCACATCCGCTGAAGACTCTCAATATCCCAATTAGAACCGGTCATAGTGGCAAACATCTATCTTAGAAGTTGTATATCAACATCCAGTGGTGTCCGTGGTGGTGGTGCCTCAGGAATCTCAGCGTCTTCAGCCCCTACCTCTGTACAGCCTACTACTGTCTCAATCGTTCTCTCTCCAACTTCTCTCCGTGTCTTTCCTTAGCTCGATCCTGAGCCTCCAAGGTAGAGCGTTTAATGAAAGGGCTAGGTCTCTTGAGAAGCTCACCGGATGGGTAGTGATGCTCGCACTCTTGCAGATCCCACTTATCAGACTTGGAAAAATTAGCGAACGATGACGATCTCTCCAGACACCATGAGAATGAATCTGATCATAAATAAAGGTGGCCAAGTTAATCTTCTGTCCTCTGACGAAGTGATAGATAAAATCGATCGTTGAATGTAATCCTATGTGAGGTTGGCTCGATGTTATAGAAAAAAACAGCTATAGAATGGCTATGGATGGTGTAAGCTCAATCTGATGTCATGCTAGCATTTGTAACGGCCACGCATCCTCAAGCCCAAGTAGGACTTCTCCGACTGTGTTCCATGGAAAAAAAGGAATACGAACAATATTATCCCAAGTTAGCTGATAATAGTCATGTATTACCTTGGGTGTAAACACGATCCATTTGTTTCTTACACGTCTGATGTAGATGCTTGGACCCCATAGTGTCTATGTTACTGTTGAAGTTCGCATAAAATTCGCTAACCAGACCCTCATATACTGGGCGAGGTCTTTCAACCACTTTATCCCAACCACAGTTTTGTACTAAAGTCAAGATCTCAAATTCAGGAAAATCTTCTAATCTGATCGGCAGTTTTGGAAGTAGTGCCCAGTGGTTAATAACATCTGAGTATCGCGTGGTGGCCTCTTGATCCAAAAATCTTTGTATTCCTCCTTCAATCCACTTGTTCGTGCAGTACCCGAATTAGATGTCACATTTTCCTTTCCTTTGGAGGTGCGCTTAGGACGCATTCTTCAAACACAACAAGAATTAAAACATGTAAGTTAACTATGATGCATAAATAAATTCCATAATACTTGGAGATAATATAAGAAGATGAGCATCAAATCCCTAAACTTATGTCACAAGCTTATATAATACTTGAGTAATTGAGAATTTCATGTAATTTACCAAACAACGCAAAAAACGATGTAACGATACCATGCTCGACTAAGTGTGTAGTGAAATATGGGTATTATATATTCAAAATTCAAATTGGAGTTCACAAACCCATTATTAATTCAAACAATGAAAATTTTGTTTCTAAAATCATGTTCGACCAAGCAAGTTCACCTCCGGACACTGTCGAGAAAAATCAAAATTTTCCTGAGCAATTTTCGGGCATATGAAAGAATGTACGTTAGTCTTACACATGTTCAGATTTAGGATAAGCTTGAGAGCTTAAGGGAAAGGCACTCAAGTTGGGTTTTCTACTACCTCTTCACTAGGACTACTCTCTTCAGAACTACTAGACTCCTTTTCATTTTCCTTAGGCTTGGGGATTGGTTTTATAACTTTCTCAGATCGAGTGGTGATGACATTTACTTCCTTAAGGTTATTTTCATCTGAACCTGAGGTTTGTGTCATGTGTTACCCCTTAGGATTTGGTTGAGTTTGAGCTGGAGATTTATCTCATTCCACTACAGTTAAGACATTGGTCAATTTAGACATGATTTTTCATTTCCTTACTTTCCTCAACAACTTGGTTAATAATAGTCTCAAACTTCGTATTTGTCTTACCTTTGCCTCTATAAATGCATGTAAAAGTGGCTTCTAGGGAATTCCTACAGGATGTGGGTTGATATAAAGGTGTAATGTAAGCTCTGTTTGGCTGGGCAAGTTGCTGGTTTTCAAACTTCCAGCTAAAATTGGAGTGATCCCGCCACCCTGGATTGTATGTTTCAGAGAGAGGAGCATAGGGCTTTTTGTACGTGCCTAAAATATTACAATGTTCCTCATAAATCCCCTTATCTCAGCCAGAGTAGTACACTCGTGCCCTGGATGATCAGTTCTACTACACACAAAACAAGATCCCAAATACTCAACACGGGAAACAGTCTGGATAAACTTCGAGTCCCTAGCACGTAAGACTTCAAGTTCTCAAGTGCCTACCTTTGCTCTGAGGCTATCCTCCTCCCTAAAATGATAAATACCTGTGCTAGTAGGGTTCTTGTGGGTCGTGACCTATTAGTACTATCAGTGGCACTAGGTGCAGTCCAAGTGTGAGTTTTTTCAGCTAGGTCATTTAAGTACTCTATGGTCTCATTCGGATCTTTTCACAAGAACTCACCATTACACATCATCTCACCAAATTTATGCTCATTAAGTGTCAATCCTTCATAAAAATAGCTCACAATACGCCAACTCTCATAACCATGGTGGGGACAAAGGGCTTGTAACTCTTTGTATCTTTCCCCATGCTTGGTATAAGGTCTCACTATCTTTTTTAGTGGATGATGAAATTTACTTCTTAAGAGCACTAGTCTTATGATAGGAATTCATCTCTGATTGGCAATTTAATTCAATTGTAATCCGATTTTCTAGAACACAATCGTACTCTTTTTATTGGAATAAGATTCAAATAACAACCATATACACCTAGAACTCTTTTTTATTATCGCGAATCATCACTACATTGCTGTGGAGATCATCTTTTCTTATTCTACTATATATGTGTACGACTCTGACCATTCATGTCTGAGACGGGGCCAGCTCGAGCTTAACTTGAAGCCATTGGCTGTGATCGTTCCCTTAATGCCTGCTCGAGTAGTTGTAATTGTGAATGACAGACTAACAATCGTACAGAACACGAGATGTCAAGACAGTCGAGATCATAAGTATTTATAATTTTTTTTAACTTGAAAACATAGTTTTTACCTACACGATACCGAACTAACACATTATTATTCAATTACAAATGTGTGACTTGTAAGAATTCAAATGTTAGCGTGTGACTTGTAGGAATAAATTAGCATGTGACTTGTAAGAATTCAAATGTTATCCGTAAACATTGTACATTTAATTGTTCATTTATTTATCAAATAATTGTAAATATTGTAAAACTCATTTAAACATTGTTTATTTAATTGTTCATTTATTTATCAAATAATTATACATTGTTCTATTTCCTTTTGGGTGAACGATGTAAGTTGTTAATTCTGAGCATATTTGACTATATAAGCAATTGCAAGTGAATGTAATTGAAATATTTAATTGAATAATTAACGACGACAATAATTATGCAATATACAAATTACAATCAATGATATAGATATTACACATCAATTGAATTGTTATGTTGATGAATCTGACTTGTACAAAATCGGCGAGTATGTCTTGTTGCGCTATACTTGTCGCACTTACGAGATTGGGAAAATTCTCCGGTTAATAGTATTCTAGATGTACATCTACGTTCAGGAGTACGTGGTCTGACTTTGGATGGCAACAAATTATTAATTGGGAGAATATGGTCGAAAACTTCCCACTCAACTTCATTTGACAGAGGAAATATTGTTTCGCCATACGCTGCTCTCCAAGTATCAGCCATGTAATAATAACTGCATAAGGTGTGTGGTGAAAATCCTCTATGCATAGCCACTGCCACTGCATGCGTACATGGAAAACACTCTAACTGAAACTTTCTACACGTACACGTATTATCATTCAAGTTCGCAATGTATTCGATATTACGTCAACATCTCACAACGAAACAAAATTGATCCAATGGTTCCAGTCATACCTTTCTCGTCATCTCTAGAGTTTTGAAAATTTTATCTTCCTAAGCTGGAGTTAGCACACTTGTGCAACTCTGTGATTCCTCACGTCGATCATGAAATCACTGTTACAGTCTGTTTCGAATTTACTCAATCATTGCGAGAATTGGTAACTCTTGATCCTTCTTGAATAAAATATTGAACAACTCTGTATTGTTAGACGTCATCATGTTGTATTGACATCCTGAAAAATGTGATCAGGCCCAATGTCTGATCACCATCTCTGTTAGATAATCTCATGCAGCATGTGATTTACTTTCTATTTCGAACATGGACTTTTAGAACTCTTCAAAACTGTAAGCCTATGCAGCTCTCCTAAACAATGCAACGATGTCAATGTCCCGATACTTAGTTTTGAGGTTACCCAATATATGGTACATACAATAACCGTGATGTGTCTCGAGAAAGATTTCAGTGATACCATTTATTATTGACTACCCTCGTTCAGTTACGAATGCAAAGTTCTTGACGTCCCCAATTACTTCCCTCAGCTTCATGAAGAACCAACGCATCGTTAGATCATTCTCTCCATCGACTATGCCGAAGGTAAATAGGTAAATTTGGATGTTTAAATCTTGACAGATTGCAATAATCAACTTACCTTCGTAACTAGCCTTAAGAGTTGTACCGTCAACTAAAATTACGGATCTCATCACATTTCGAAATTCTCGAATGCATTGTCCAAGGGCCATGAAGAAATACTTGAAGTGATTCTCGCCCTCCGTCTTAATAAAAAATGTCGATCGAGGATAGTTTTCCCCATGTTATAGTAATATCTAACCAATTTAGCAAAACTCTCCTCGGTCGAACTCATTAAGTCCTCCAATGTGCATTCTTTGTCTTTCTAGATAGCTGTAGTCAATGCAGATAATTGTATACGTCGACTTATTCAATTTTTTCACTTTAAAATCAAAAACATGTTTCAAAGCAATCTGGTGCAGAGCTTCCTATAATTCTTTCTTTGTTTCAAACAGTTTCTCGACATATAAATCTTCATCATCAGGAACCACACGTGAACAATTAGAGGTCTTTATACTCATTTCATGTTATGAGCTCCTGCCCAATTTATGTCTCCGAAGGGATAAAGCAACCAAATCCTCATTTGTAAATTCATTTTCATTCTTGTTGTCTTGAACTTTCATTGAGGACTTCTCTAGAAAATTTTGGGTATATTTCATAAAGCACAAGTCTGAAGCTTTTGCCAAGTTCAGATTGTAGAAAGCAAAAGTAGAGAACCAGACAAGGAGAGAAATTAAATATCTCAAGACAGACAATGGTACAGAGTACACGAATTCACAATTTTTGAAATTTTGCGAAGAACGTGGTATTCAGTGACCATATAGTTCGCAAGACACCATAGCAGAATGGTATTGCGGAGAGGATGAATAGAACAATTGCAAAACGGGCAAGATGTTTGAGGTTGAATGCAGGGCTGCCGAAAAGTTTTTAGGTAGAAGCTGTGAACATGGCATGTTACGTCATAAACAGATCACCACGAGCATCGCTAGATAGGAAAGTTGCAGAGGAAGTTTGGACAGAAAATGAAGTTGATTATTCTGGATTGAAAGTATTTAGGTGTCCAACTTATGTGCATGTACCTAGTGATCAGAGATCAAAGATTGATGCAAAATCAAGAAAGTTTATTTTTCTAGGCTATGTGAAAGGTGTAAAAACGTACAAGTTCTGGGATCCAGAGGCAAAAAAGATGGTGATCAGTAGGGATGTAGCCTTTGATGAAGCATTCATACTTAAAGAACCTTCAGATAAAGAGAAATCTAGTTTAGGCGAAGGTAGCATCAAGAGCCAAGTAGTGCAGGTAGAGCTAGACAATGTTGATATGGAGATTAATGCTCAAGGAGTGAACGGTTCTGGCTTAGAAGAGGAACAATATTATAGTATTGCTACAGATAGATCACGTCCTACTAACATGCCACCGAAAAGTATAGATTCGAGCATTCAATTTCTTATGCACTCATTATCAGTAATAGTGAACCTATAACTTTTCAGGATGTCGTTGGTAATTAAGAGAAAAGTAAATGGATAGAGGCTGTGATGGAGAAATTTGAGTCATTTCATAAATTTTGATACATGGGATCTAGTGAAACTTCTAGAGGGGAAGAAATCGATAGGATGTAAGTGGGTATACAAAAAGAAAAAAGCAATGTCAGGAAAGGAAAGAGAAAGATACGAGGCTCGGTTAGTAGCTAAGAGATACCTACAGAGGAAGGGAATAGATTATGATGAGATTTTGTCTCTGGTCATCATATACACTTCCATCAAGATAGTCTTGGAAATAGTGGCCAATCTGGATGTGAAGACTGCTTTCCTTCATGGTGATTTGGAGGAGCAGCCGAGGGGTTCTTGGAACCAGGAATAAAGAATCTTGTATGTAAACTAAAAAAGTCTTTATATGGGCTTAAGCAGTCTCCATGGCAATGGTACAAGAAGTTCGACTCCCACAAGATTCAAATTGACTAAAGTCGTTGTGAGTATGATTCTTGAGTATACTATAGAGTTCTTGATGATGATTCATATATTTTCTTGATGTTGTATGTGGATGACATGTTAATTGTTGCTAAGAATGTGAATGAGGTAGACAGATTGAAGTCTTTGTTGAGCAGTAAGTTTGACATGAAAGATATGAGACCGGCTAAGAAGATTCTTGGCATGGAAATCAACAGAGATAGGAAGGCCAAAAAATTATAGGTATCTCAGAAAAATTATTTGAAGAAAGTGTTGGAGAGGCTTAGCATGTCTGATGCAAAATCAATAGGTACACCGTTGGCAAATCACTTCAGATTGTCTACTAATCAGTGCCCTAAGAATGAAGAAGAAATTCTAGAGATGTCAAATGTGTCTTATGCTAGTGTGGTGGGATGTTTGATGTATGCAATTGTGTGTACCTGACCAGATTTAGCACATGCAATCACTGTAGTAAGCAAGTACATAGCTAATCCCGATAGAGAGCATTGAACAGCGGTAAAGTGGATTTTCAGGTGCTTGAAAGGTACAGTAGAGTGTGGGATCATGTTTAAGAGACAACATGATGATGTTTCAGTTCAGGAATACACAGATGCAGATTATGCAAACGACTTGGATGACAAAAGGTCTCATACATGTTATGTTTCCACACTCACGGTGGGCCTATATGTTGGAGATCTACGGTGCAGTTACTTGTGGCTTTATCTACAATTGAAGCAAATTACATGGCAGCAACTGAGATAGCTAAGGAATCATTGTGGCTAAGAGGGCTTGTCAAGGAGCTTGGAATCAAGAAAGATGGAATAAAACTGTGTTGTGATAGTCAGAGCATCATCTTCTTAGCAAAGAATCAGATTTATCATGTAAGAACCAAGCATATTGGTTACTTCTGGAGAATTATTGCTAGAGAAATGCATACCTTAAAGATAGAGAGAGATAGGAAGGATGTTGTAAAAACAATTCTTTTCGTTCTTCAAGTGGAAAGTGATCCTAAAACCTATAAAGAAGCAATGACTACTAGAGATAACACAATTTGGAAAGATGCTATAAATGATGAAATGGATTCTATAATG
>CAIGRF010287312.1:1767-11832 GCA_903798235.1 Fraxinus ornus | reverse complement strand
CGAACGTTAGAGATTAACCACTGATACTCAGATAGTCTTCCATGTGGAATCTCTCAGTGGGTCTCCAATATTTTGTTCTATAATAAACATTCACGTGTTTGTTCAAGTGTCACCACACTTTAGTTTATGAGATCAACTACTTACTTCATAGGTAAGAAATGTCACACGTGATGGTCTATCCGTAATAACGATATCCGTACTTACTTCATAGGTAAGAAATGTCACACGTTATCACATACGACCACAGACGATTTAAGATTCAGTCATATGTAATTTGTATCTCACAATCACAACTCCTTGTGATTAACAAATCACCAAAACTTGAATCTACGGATTCTATTATTTAATTAATTAGAATATTAATTCAATTAAATAATGATATTGCCATAAATATGCATCGGTAATATATACATTAAAAGTGCTTATATCCAAAGTTGATTGGATCTAAGGTATAACACTTACACAACCATCACCACCATTGTGGCCAATTCCAAATAGGAATGACAAAATACCAAACCCCTTTTGTCATGTATTGCTCTGGCCTAATTATTATTATTTTTACTTTATTTTTATAATTTAAACTCATCTAACTATCTAAGAAACTAAAAAAATATTAACAAATTAAACAAATATGTAAACGGCCAGGTAAAAGGGACTCGTCCCAAAACTTAAAACTCTCTAATAGGATGGGAATTGGGAGGGTAGCTCCAATCTTACTTCACTCGTTGTCATCCTTAATTGCAAACTACACCACCAGTAGAACAAATAGTCATCCGATGCACTACAAACCTGATCCAATCTAAGATCCAAACGCTGGCACCACCACCTCTTTTAGCCACATCAAATTCATTTTTGAATATATAAAATTACATTTGAAAATCGAAAATCCAACCAAATCAGGTAGGAAAGAACGGTGAGGGAGAGAAGGTTGATGAAGTTCAATTTTAACTAGATTTGATTTTGAAACTGACGTTATACATTCTTTTAAAATTATTATATTATAAAATTTATTCTTAAAACAAAAAAATGGAGCTCGAATAAGGGCTAAGCCTCTATGCGCACCATTTTCTTCAAGGATCGATTTTCCCATCAAATCAAAGGTCACACGTGCTAAGACATGAAGCTGCTTTGGTTGTGTAAATTTGATGGCTGAAATGGGTTGTGCAATGAAAAAAAGTCATTTTCACCCAATTTTGTCACAATATGTGAATTATTTACGCACATTTTAAAGGACAAAATTGGCAGTGGACAATCAAATTGTCTAAATTGTGTCAGCCATAATGGAATAAATAACTGATAATGATTAGTGTAACGGTCAGTTTATTTGCTTATAATTTGAAAAAAAAATTGCTCCAAGACCAGTTTTTTACTTTTCTAAGTAGTTTGATATCGTCCTTGTTTGAGCCTCATTTTTATGAAAAAATACATTCTCAAATAGTGTTTTGACCACATTTTAATCACACATTTTTTAATAAAATAATATTACATTCAAATCTAAAACTTTTTCTGATTTTTTAATAACACATTTCTCATCAATATACTATTTAAAAATGCATTTTTTTTTATAAATAAAAATGGGGCTCAAACATGGCCATGATTTCAAAACACAACATATATATTTCAAAACTTCAGTCCATTTTCAGTTTTCCAAAATACTGAAAACACGTTTACATACCTACTTTGAGAAACGAATTTTCAAAAACGAGTTTAAAATTAACAAAGAAAACGAAAAATGCAAAAAAAGTCGTTTTGACCGATTCAGTTAAAACTAAGCCAAAATTTCATTTTTTTTTTATTTTTGAAAACAATTTTTCAAAATGACAAAAAGACCGCGTTTTCAATAATCTCAAAATGAACACTCAAAACTAAAAAATGAAGAGAACATCACCTAAGTCACTTTAGTCGCCAATGGATCTACTTGGCACCAAATCGGTCCTCATTGAGATTGTTTTTAGAGTTTTAATCTCTGATTGTCAAACCAGCATAATTGTAATAGGCGTAACTTGAAAATAATAATAATAATTGTCGAAGAATGTGCAGTATCTCACAGCAGATTTAGATCGTATTCGGTAGAGATTAAAATCGGATTAAAATTGAAAAATTAATCGTTATTGTTGACTTTTATTAGACGAGTGAGACTCAATAACAACTATATTTTCAATTTTAATTGAATTTTGAGTTATACTGAACACGCCCTTAAAGGGAAAAAACGATAACTTCTCAAATTAGGCACATAAAAAAACTCCATCCCGGCATTTTTTTTTACTTGTATGTCTATCATTCTGAACCCTTTTTTGAAAAAAATAATATTTTGAAAAACTAATTAAATAGGACGGTGAATGATGATTTTTTAATCTTCGTCCCACCCCAACTCTTGAAACTTCTCGACGTAGCATGGATGGTAATGGTCGTGCTAGTCCATTTTACCTCGTTGTCATCTCTGACCTATTCTATTTTTTAATTTTCCAATTTTCCATCATTTAAATATCAATTTTAAATCTAGTAGTAGTCATATGTTTGTTAGCATTGAACATTCATTGTTAATCTAATTTTATAGATTTTGAGTTTAAGTATGAATATAAATAGTATTATTAATAGTTTATAAAACTAGAAAATATATAATAATTATATAAAAGAACATTATTATAATCAATACTCATTTTAGCCTAAAAAACATTATTATAATTAATACTCATTTTAGCCTCCATTTGACTCTTATTTTTTAAAAATCATTTTTTTAAACTCATTTCGATTACATATTTTATGGAATTCATACAATTTTTATCAATTTTTCAATCATACATTTCATTAAATCTACTAAGATTTTGATTTTTTAGCCAAACTAAATAATGACTTAGTTATTGTATTCTCACAATAAGAAAGCACTTTTGTTCAATAACTGATCTTAATAAAACACACATCAATTCAAAAACAAAACTCAATTAATTTTTGCATATTCATTTCTTCAAAAGTTATTTGATAAGACTTTTGATAAATGTCGATGACATATATAATTAAAAATCGTTGAACCCTATGAAACTCATAAAATTTATAATTAAAATTGAAATTTAACCAAGAACTAGAACTGTTTTTTCTTATAATCACAACAAAGCCATCATCCACCCCCAACTCCATCAATTTATAATTTCGTAGGATCCATAATGCCACTTACTTATTCGCCGTTCAATTCTATCAATTTATGATTTTAGAAATTTATAATTTTTCCAAACAAATAGGTAAAAAGTGGGAAAGTTATCAAGCCATTGTTTGATTTGGATTAAAATTCAATTAAGATCTCAAGTATAAGATAACAATTAATTTTAACTACACATTTCAGGTGTGTTTGACCACATTATTTTGGAAGAATGTATTTTGGAATAGTAAATTGATGGAGAATGTGTTGTTGAAAAAGAAGAAAAAACTATCGATGATGTAATGAAAAATATTATTTTATTAAAAAATATGTAGTTGAAAATAAGTAGAAAAATGAAAATGAAAATGAAGATTTGGCTCAAACAGGGGCTTCATCAAATTTTATTAAAAAAATGATTTTATTTTTTACAAAACAGGAGCTAAAAATAAGATAGGCTGGACGCAAATTTTAAAAGAAAGGATTTGTTTGGTACAAATTAAAATTTTCATTTTTATTTTTTTACTCAATTTTTAATAAAATAATATTTTCTATTACATCAATAACTTTCTCTTTCTTTTCAACCACACATTCTCTATTAATTTACTATTTCAAAATACATTATTTCAAAATAATGTATCTCAAACACACCCGTCATAAAATATAGTGGAATTATTATCCGAATAGAAGCTACTAGAAAGTAGAAAGGGTTAGACTATAGGTCAACAGTACGCTACTCCATTTTGTCGACAATTTTCGCTATCGAATTTTCTCTGTAAACCCTTCTCAAATTCAAAATCAGTAGAAGAACCTAAGCGGTGCAATGGATGCATCGAGGGTTACCCAACTGAAACAATTCGTCGACCAGTGCCTGGCCGACCCATCTGTCCTCTCCGATCCCTCCCTCTCCTTCTTCCGTGAATACATCGAAAGGTATAGATGTTTGTATATATTTTTGTGTTCAGCTATGAAAATCCTTGTTTTATTTTAATTTTTTTAATGAGTTGCAATGATGTATGTAGGGTTGAATTTGTGGGGTTTTCTTTTCTGGGTTTCTTGTGAAATTTTATTTTTATTTTTTCAGTCTTGGAGGGAAGATTCCTACTTCTGCGAGCGAGGCCGGGAGTTACAAAGCGGTAATTTTATTTCTTTACAGAGTTTGGTTTTAGTCTTTAATAATTGTTCCCATGTGTTCGATCTAAGAATAAGAAAGAATCAGTTTCATTAACTTCGTAATGCGCAGGGCCAAAAGCTCTGAAAAGAGAATATGACACTATTTTTCTGTATTAATCATGAAATTGAGTTTTAAAGCTGTGGTCGTTTCAACGTTGCTGTTTTCTGAAGTTGGTAACGGATTAAATAGATTTTTCCACTATAGTTTAGGGGTTGAAATTTATGTTATAAATGCAAATATTTTACATCTTCTTTTTATATGGAATTTGAGTTTTGAATAGTGTGTTATGCAATGGAATACAGAAGTCTCGTGCTATGGATGAGAGCGATGAGGATCTGGATGATATAGAGGAGGAGGTTCATCCTAAGTACGATGAAGAAGAAGAGCCTGAGATAATTGAGTCTGACATTGAACTAGATGAGACTGACGTTGTGGAGCCTGATAATGAACCCCCACAGAAGGTCTGATTAAGCAACATTTTCTGTTTTGTTTTGAAGTTGATTAAGGTTGTGATGTTTCTGGTAGTAAATAAGTTTTGACATTGCAACTTATAGATGGGAGACCCGAGCATTGAAGTTACTGAAGAAAACCGAGATGCTTCTCAAGAGGCTAAAATTCAGGCTATGGAAGCAATTTCTGAAGGTAACGTGCATACTAGTTAGTATATATATTCACAAAAGAAATTGTTAGCTGAGTATGTGTATTGGTGTAATGTGTTAAAAAAGTTTTGCATTGATCAGGTAAGCTTGAAGAAGCAATTGAGCATCTTACCAAAGCAATTCTGCTTAATCCTACCTCAGCTATTATGTATGGAACCCGAGGTAAATTTTTTGGTTTTTAAATATTATACATTGTTCATATATTTTTCTTTTAAAAAACTTGGGCATTTCATATTTGCTCCTCTAATGTGTGAATTTGATGGTTTATGTGCTATAGCTACTGTGTACATCAAAATGAAGAAACCAAATGCTGCTGTTCGGGATGCCAATGCTGCTCTTGAGGTTCTCACATGTTTCTAAATTTGCTTTCTTATGAACTTAATTGCTTCGTGTCCCAATATTAGCAATGTGTTTTGTGCAATTAACTTATGCCGTGTATGGAAATCTCTCAGATGCCTTTTACCATAAAAAACTGCGGCCATCATTACTATTTCCATGCATTTTATACAAATTTAAAATGTGAAGGTATAATTATGAAGAATATAAACATCTTCTAGTACAATTTCTTGCACAATTTTCTATATTGGGACTCTCATCTTCATATGCTTCTCAAAAAATTAAAATAAAAAGTAGCTACCAGTTATTTTCTAGTTTGATAGCTCCTACTCTTTACTAAACAGCATTTCTTGCAAGAACTATTATGGGGCCATCCAAGAGCATCTGTTTTATGCAGTGTTATTCAGCAGGGGTTTTGATCCTCCCACCTGCTTCGTCACCACAAATTTCTGGAACCTTAAATTTCTTGGGTTTAGTTTGGTCTTGATGTAACATAGAAACTTGCAATGCATGATGTTTGCTGTTACCAGGACTCACAGATATAATGATTTATCACAGATCAATCCAGATTCTGCGAAAGGGTACAAATCTCGAGGCATGGCTCGAGCAATGCTTGGCCAGTGGGAAGAGGCTGCAAAGGATCTTCACTTGGCTTCAAAGCTGGACTACGATGAGGAAATTAGTGCTGTACTTAAGAAGGTAAGGCTTTTAGCACCATATTTGTGTAGCATATTTTTCCTGCAGTTTTTGTCATAGGAAGTCCCCCCTCCCCCCTCTTTTTGTGGTTTATTTATCCCCTGTTTGACACATATTCTTTCAAAATACATTCTTTCAAAACTCATTTTCAACTACACATTCTTCAATAAAATAATCCATCACATCAATAATTTTTTAATACTTTTTAACCACATATTTCCCATCACATCACTATTTGAAATACATTTTTTACGCAATAATATCCATCAAACACACCCTTAATGTCAGATTTTATTGGATATATTATTGGCAATAGGTTGAGCCCAATGCACACAAAATTGAGGAACACCGCAGAAAATATGACAGGCTGCGCAAAGAGCGAGAAGACCGTAAGATTGAGCGTGAGCGTCAGCGTCGCCGAGCTGAAGCTCAGGTAAAGCTTGTTTGCCCTTGCCTTTGTAATTGTGTGTTGTCTGTAAATGGAATCTGATTTCTTGTTTTGCATTCTATCAAGGCTGCATATGAAAAGGCTAAGAAGAAAGAGCAGTCATCATCCAGCAGACGACCTGGAGGTATGCCAGGTGGAATGCCTGGAGGTTTTCCTGGTGGAATGCCTGGAGGCATGCCTGGAGGTTTCCCTGGTGGAATGCCCGGAGGTATGCCTGGAGGTTTCCCTGGTGGCATGCCTGGTGGAATGCCCGGAGGTATGCCTGGAGGTTTCCCTGGTGGCATGCCAGGAGGTATGCCTGGAGGTTTCCCTGGGAGCTCACCTGGCGGTATGCCTGGGAATGTAGATTACAGCAAAATACTTAACGTAAGTATTTTTCCTATTTTCCTATGAGTTTTTCCAAACCAAGCATATAGTCTAGAGATTGTCTAGTGCTGATAGTACGATGAAGTTATTTCTTTTTCATATTCAGTGTAATGGTCATTGCTGTTGATTATTTGTTTGTTTTATAGTTAAAAATTAACTATTGGTTTGTTGATTGAGGCAGGATCCTGAATTGATGGCGGCATTCAGTGATCCAGAAGTTATGGCAGCCTTTCAAGATGGTATGTGATTCCAAATTTAACTGTTTCTACATATGCATATATTTAATGCTCTTCCTCAATTAGCTGATTTAGCCATTTTTTTTATTTACAATTGCTGGCTGTTCTTTCAAGAAAGACACGCCATTTAAGTTGTTATGAAATGATTTGTAGTTGCCAACTTTTTGGAACTTGTGAATGGGAAGGCTTCCTTTCTGTTGCGGAATAGATAAGTTTTGTAAACATATTTCACTGCCCCACTCTAGTTCTTCACTTGCTAATATTGTTGGAGAGAGAAAATGGACAATTACGGAGTCGGATTTTGAGCCCCCTTTAATGTGTAGAATGATGATGTGTGATGTTTATTTTCATAAGTTGCAAAATTTTAACCTTTAGATTTTATAATCTTTGGAGAACAATTGGGTTTGGACTTTCAGTGACAGCCAGAAACGGGTTATTGTTAATGGTCCTTGTCTCTTAGCCCCTGTTTGATGTCCATTATTTTTGGAAAAATGGAGTTTTGAATAGTGATTTTTTTGGAGAATATGTTGTTAGAAAGTAGGGAAAAGTTTTGGGTTTACGTGCAAAGTATTTTATTATGTAAATGTGTGATTGAAAATGAGTATGAGGATTAAAGAATTCGTTTTAAAGGTAGACAAACTGGGGATTAAATTTTGATTGCACTGTGAATTATTTTTTCAACAGCAGTTTAAGCTTTAACTCCAGAACAGTTTAGTAAAAATAATTATACAGGCTTTCAACTCCCTTGGAAAATGAGTTACGAATTTAAAATGGTTGCGTGATGTCCTCTTAATAGTGCTTGATTCTTTCTTTTTCGTCCCTTCTAACATTATTTTCCTTGTTCTCCTCCTCTTCTAATATCTAGTCACTAAGATGGCTACCAGCCAATATTTACTTAGTATTGACCAGAAATTTTTTCCTGTAATTCTGTTAATGGATGATAAAGTAAATGTGAATTTAGCATTCAGGATACTATTCATGAGCCCCAGCCAATTGTTTCTTTGCATCTTCGATCCCCATACTCGTCCTGTCTTTATGTTTTTTTATACCTAGACGTACCATAAATTTTTGAATTTTAAGTTGCAGATGTGATATCAGTTTGCCCTGTAAGAGGTATTCTTTGTGGCACTTGATATTGTTGCCATAAAATTCTTTGGTCTGCCAATTTAGCCTCAAGTACTGTTGAAAGGGAACAATCATAAAAATGGCAGCATTTTGAATGTGATAAAGTTTTCTTGTGGAAAGTTCTTCTACAATTAAAAGCTTTCACCATGCAATTTAGGGTCCTTGGCTATCATATCATTCCAAGCACCAAACTTGAATAGGTTACAAGGGGTCCGCAACCTTAATATTTCATTTTCTTCATCTTGCAGTGGTAAGTTAAGTGGACCAGCATAATTTACGTTCTGAGGAGAATTTGATGATTAAAGGATCTGGATAATCTTAGCCTTGCAGGATATAAAGATCAAGTGATTCACTACCCTATGCTTAATGACTGCTGATTTAAACATAATTTAGCACATTATATCATGTGGGCCTGGCCCAATTGTCGTTGCATCATTAGGGAGGTACGCAAAGTAGAACAAAGAGAGATGTGCGCGCTAATGTAACGTCTGATTTGTCTATGGGTTAAAGGTTCTGGTTCTGTTCATAAAAAAATGCTACCTTTTTGCAGTAGGGATGTAAATTATTAATTCCTTTTATACTCAGTAAATTTAGGGTTTATGGAAGAATGCTGTTTTGCACTAGAGAAGAATAGTCAATACAGTTTTCCAATATCTGATCTTGCTCAACTATTCTGCAGTAATGAAGAACCCTGCTAACTTGGCCAAGCATCAAGCAAATCCTAAAGTGGCTCCAATTATTGCGAAAATGATGAGTAAATTTGCTGGACCCCAGTGATTGTCGAACCTGGATGCCTTGTTTTTGTCATTTTCTTTGTGAAAGAGAGTTTCCACACTTGCAAACTATGACTATCGTATCTTCATTCTGAGATTATGTTTATTCCAACATTGTTATACAGATGACGGTGCAGCCATTTCCTTTTGTCAGTAAGTTTTCGACTAGAACATAAATTTCAACTTTACTGTAACTCGTTTGGTTCTTATGATATCTTCTCTTTTTGTCCAATTATATGAGTGAATGTTGGAAGTTCGGGATTTTCGATTTTATGGTAATGGTTTCGAGGTGCTCTACATATTTTGAACAAATGTTCATGAACCTAAAGGAGACCATTTTCCAAATTAATGAATGGGTCGGAGCGGCCTCACAGTGTGATTTTTGAGCTGGCTAAGTGGTATGTATCTTAGTACAAGGAACCCCATCGTATTTAATCTTCGAAAATCGATACATATAGCACTAATAGAGGAAAATTATGATTTTAAGCCACTAGTTTATTTACTCGAAGTAGAGATCGATGCAATTTAGGATAATAATTTGGTAGATTTTTAGCTACATTGTCACTTTAGGCAGTTCTTGGTTTGTGTCCCTCACCTGTGCGTTCTCCTCCTTAAGTTGTATGACACCGTTTTTGGAATGGTGCTTCTTTTGCCTCTGAGCCTAAACTTGTGGTGAGAGGGGTTCTTCTGCTCCATTCAGAAAACGAGAGTTGTAAAAGAAAACAGCCAAGTTCATTTTGCACTATTGTGATTTTGAACTGTGTATTCAATAAAGATTCCCACTCTGCTAATTTGACCTCAAAAATTGCTAGGACATCAATCGGGACATCTATAGAAAGAAAAGTTGTTAGTGTGGATCAGTCTCCTAGATGTCCTTTTATTTACTGTCTCGTGGCAGAAACAAATCAAACAGAAGTGTGTGGACAACGCCAGAGACCAAAAAATATATTTTTTTTTCTCCTATGTCAGCCTTTGGGACACACAAAAGGAATTTTTTTTTTTTTTTGTCTTTTTTATTATTTTTTTTAAAACTTAAGGGCTGTCCTTTAATTTATTTATTTTTTATTGTATTCATTTTAATTGTATGTTTATGTTAAGTCAAAAAATTGTTAGCTTGATCCC
>CAIGRF010287280.1:7346-31267 GCA_903798235.1 Fraxinus ornus | reverse complement strand
CCTTTGTTTTGGCTGATTTTTGCTAATTAAAGGATTGATTAGCATATCTATCAAATTATGTTGTTGGAGAAGAGAAGCATTGTTCTGGATTTCGTATTCAGTAAACTATATTGAAAATGAATCCTACGAGACTTGGCATCGGCTATGTTTACATGGTAACTTCTATTAAATTGTATTAGCTAATTTTATCCGGTGACACAAATCATAGCTTAAGTTCTAAGGAATTTTGTATGTTCTATTCAGCATAAATATTAGTGTGATCTTGAGCATATGCATCTTTCCACAGCTAATCCTAATATGAATATGGCATTATATGTTCTGAGGTTATGTCCCATTGGCTATTGAACTGTTTCAAAAAATCGAGACAGTTCTTATCTGGTTGTTAGGACTGCCATTGCTGACATTTTTTTGTTTTTATGGAAGCTATAGTGCTGATACATAAAGCAGTGAATCAGATATCAAATTATCATCCATAGGCCGAGCCTCTTGAATCATGCTTTTGCTTATCATAATGAAGTTGCATCGCTACTTATTTAATGAGTAAAAGGAAAAGAAAATAGGTTTATTCACAACTTTGGGACCTTGGGGCATGTTAACAGGGTATACAAATAAAACTTGATGATTCATTTGTTAGCTAAAATGAAATTATTTGTTGAATGTATAGGTTGGCAAAAAGAGGATTAAGTTATGGCGTGCACAGGACTTGGGAGGGGGATAGAGTTCAAACTGATAATCTTGAGTTCTGAAATGAGATTCTCCTGCTTAACTACAAAACTGGTTGTTTACTATGAATAATAATGTCCACTGTGTCATAAGTATTATCTGGTGACTATGATATGCTTCTATTGTTACTGGTTAGACTTAGGCTGTCATGTTAACTTCCAGTTTCAAAACCATGTAGTAGAGAAACGAGTGGATAAGTTAGAGAACGGTTCGAATGTGAGAGACATGGAGGAGTTGAGATATAAAAAAAATAAAAAAAATGTTATTCTTGACAGTTCTGTTCTGTGATCTATATTATTTCTTAAAATATATTTTAGGAGGCATTATTGGCGCAGAAATGAGATTTTTTATTTTTGTTTTTATCTTTTTTATTCATCTGTGTTCTGAAATGGCTGACAGTAGCAAACTAGCAATCAAATGATCTAAAAAGTCGTCTTCACACCACTTAACAAGTAGAAGGCTGCAATTCCCAATTTGCAGATATTAGAAGGTTGCCTGTGTATCTATAGTTCTAGACAGTACACTCACCATGCTTCAGAACACGAACTAAAATAAATTAGTACATACAACAGGCAACAATAATGTTTAGTAACAAAAGGAAATACTACGTATTCTGCCTCAATTTTATACACACATTCTAGAGCTCCCTTCCAAATTTTTGACTTGCACTTTATCCCCCTTCAAATTTCTTCAACGAAAACTATATTATCACCAAATAACATACTCCGACATTGTCTTGGATAGCCTGGTAAGCTTATCCACGGTTAAAGCGAAGCATCCAAATAACGAACAAATAATGAAGTATATATATATTAGGGTGTGTTTGAGCCACATTATTTTGGAAGAATGTATTATGGAATAGTAGATTGATGGAGAATGTGTGGTTGAAAAAGAAAGAAAAATTATTGATGTGATGGAAAATATTATTTTTTTGAAGAATGTGTAGTTGAAAATGAGTAGAAGAATGAGAATGAAAATTTTAATGTGTACCAAATAGGAGCTAAGTGAAGATTAGAAATGAGTGAACCAACCAGACGTTTGAAGTAGTGTTTTGGCTAGTAAATTGCTTTTAAAATTATCAGGTATAGATGAAAAATAACTGTACGAATGACTTGAGAAAAAAAAATCTTGTAAATTGAAGCTGTCAAACTAAAAAAATTATTTTTATTAATGAGAACAAAGACTACATGGTAATATTGAATCCATGTGTTATTACATAATATATCTACAATTAAATAATGCAATTCAAAGAATAATCCACTTCTGTAAAAACTTGTCATTCTATTTTTCATGCTCTCGTGGTTAACTAATCATATCATTAAATCTTCCCCATTAAGCATTGAGTCAAACTGACCCATAGGCTGCATGAATGAGTTGAGCTGCCCAAATATATCATCCCCTTGATCATTGTATGCAGGGAAATCCCTAGAATCAAAATATATATTTATATCTTCAGGGATGCTGCTCTGTGACAGCTCCTGCTCCTTCTCCGGTGGTGGTGGGGGAGACCCGGCTGCCAGGGTCATCTCCATCATTTCCTTAAACTTGGATGACTGTAATAGAAGCCCGAGTGCAGAGGTGGCGTTGGTGGGTCGGGATTGAGATGAGGTGGCATGAGCGACGTCTGATGGTGGTTGGAAGTGGTGGACCGTTGCTAAGCCGCCGGAGCTGTGGTTTGATCTTGGTGTCAAATTAGTCGTGGTGGCATCAAGGTTAGAGTTAGGGTTATCATTAGCGTTAGGCTTGTTGGTTGTGTTGTTAGGTCTTAACCATTTGATGTAACGACTAAGATCGAAATTTGTAACGGCGTTAAGACCTCGGTATTCTATAGCTGCCATGTCATATGCAACCGCAGCCTCTTCTTGGGTAGCTAAAGAAAAATTAAGAAATGATTTAGAAAACATAGTACCTTTTAGAGTTTTGTAAACTTGTCTTACTAATTGACTGCTATAGATCTTGCAGCCAACCAAATCTGTCACTGATTACCGTAAACTGATAGATATTTGAGCATTAGTTGGGGGATATAGTTGTTTTCAACAGACTGATTAATGTAAAAATTTAATTAGTGTATATTAGTGCTATATTTTGTTACTTGCATTGCAAAAAACAATTAGGGTTTGAAAAGATTTTTTACCGTAAGTCCCAAGATAAAGGTATTTGTTGCCGAAGACCCTGCCAATTCGAGCTTCCCATCTTCCATTGTGATGATGCCTGCAAATAAACTTTAGCGTTTAGTTAACATGCATTCTAGATGATGTTAAGAAAGAAAAATAAGTCGTATTTTGCTTATTATTGTGTTTGACTTTATATAATACCAAGGACTAGTTTGGCCGGACTTTTAAGAAGACAAAAGTTACTTTTCAGGCTAAGAAAATTTTTTTGAACGTATTTGAATAATTTTCTGAATTGTTTTGTTTGATTAGAAAAGCTTTTAAAGGAAGCTAGCTAAGGTAGTTTTTTTAAGAAAATTTTCTACCAGAAGTAGAAGCCTGTAAATCGGATCCTAAGTATCAAAAAGATATGGTTTGATAACTTTGTCCTAATTTAAGTGATTATATGTCAGGGAATAACATGTTTGGTACGTTGGATACAACACGGTGATAATTGAAAAAAATTATGTCATTTAGATTACTTATTATGTAATCTCAAGTCAAAAAAATTTCAATTTATGTAAACGAAAGCTAGTAAACTATAATTGTGATGACTTTGTACCTTGCAACTCCTCTATATTTGGACACTCCCCTTGAAAAGCCACTGCTTTTCCTGTAATTATTTCAATTACAATATAAAAAACTTTGTAAAAAGAACAGATAGTTTTTATATCTAAAAAATTTCAATTACAATAAATAGTTAAACATTAATTAATTTAATTTATTACCTTCTTAATGATCCAATATATTCTTCTCTGGACTGACCCTCCATTTCTGTCAGCTCTTTCTCATACATTTGCAGCTATATGTATTGTAAAAAATACATATATGTAAATGATCAAGAATTTTGACATAGATTAATAAGTTTTTTTTTTTTTTAAATAATCATTTTTACAATATTCATGAGAAAAAAATTACCGGAAAATTAAGAATTGTATCTGGACCCCAATATTTAAGTGCAGCCAAGTCATAAGCATGTGCAGCTGCTTCTTCATCGTCATAGGCACCTATTTAAGCACCATATTTAACAACATAAATTCATGGGAAATTAATAAATTTGCTCAAAGAAAAGGGGCATTTTTGTAGCTACAATTTTGTACTTACCAAGATATACTGATTTCCGCATCAAAATCAACCAAGAAAAACAACCAAAAAGAGAAAAAAAAAATTAGTTTCATATAATTCATCAAATACTAAAAACACAAATGACATCTTTGAGATTGGACTAAACGAAACTCGACATGATCGAAGAATAAAAAGAAGTTAAAAGCCTTGTCAATTGTCCGATGTTTGATTCTTCAATACCGAGTAGTAAACATGTCTAAATAATATGTTAGACACGTAGTACTGAACCTGACTACAAAGCATAATAGACAAAATTTGAACTAACTACTCCATCGTCCAAAATGTCAATGAAAAATAAGCATTGACAAAAAGATTAATCTTGACACTCACTCACCTTGTCTCCCTTTCTTGTTTTGTGTTTCATTCCAGCAATTCTTATCCCACAAGTGTGCTTCATATCTCCCTGTCCATCGATGCCTGCAGCAACCCATTTTTTCTAATTAATTGGGAAATACACTGTACACACATACAGAATTTTAAGTGATGAAAGGAAATGCTTGATCTTGATTGAACTATTATGTGACCAATGTGGCAAAGGACTCGACTATGCCGCTCGAGTTTGCAGTGCAACGGTCACAATTGCAGGTATGCCCATGCATGCTTCAGTCGCACTCTAGCAATCGATTCGTCGATCCTATGCCAACATAAGCCCCGTACGCATATGCAATGTAGTTAAACTAACCTTGTGACGCCTCGATAAATTGAACTACGTTGAGGTGGAGAGTCTCTCGGGATAGTTTTCCTAGTACGTTTCGGTTTCATCCCATGATTGTTTACACTGGTATCACCATTGTTTGAACTGTTCTTAGGTTTCTGATGTGATAACTTCGCCATGAAAATATATTACTGCAAATTTATGAAGAAAATGAAACTTGAGAATATGACTGAGTCTTCCAATGTAGGGGCTTTTAAAGAGGACGATGAAGAGGAAAAGAGATGAAAAATAAATGAAAATTTGCAGTGCTGGCAAATGGAACTAGCGAGTATGCCGGCAGATTGCATGGGCCGGCTTAAACCGTCTTTGTCCTAACTTGGATTTTTGTGCTATATATGTTACTTTTTAAAGTATTTGTATGTAAATAGTCTCGAAGTTGAGACGTGTTTGATATAGACTTAGGGTCCGTTTGATTGGTAAAGATGGAAAGACTTTTCGGTTCCATGTAAGTTGAAAAATAAAAACTCAGATACCCCATAAGAATGCATGTTTCATGAAATTGACAAAAAAAAAAACCAAGCTTTTAAAGTGGTTGTTTCACTCTCGTATCAAACAGTCAAAATAAAAATTGAATTCCTCATATGTGACATTTTTCATGGAATTTAAATCAATCAAACGAACCCTTAAATTTTTAGACTAAAAGCAATTATTGGAGATCACGATTCAAATATCAAATTCTTTATAAAATAAATTGAATGTGACCAACAAAGAGACACGGGTGTACAGAAAAATATTGTTACCTTATTTGGTACACATTAAAATTTTAATTTTCATTCTTTTATTCATTTTCAACCATACATTAAAAAACCCATGAATTTTTGAAACGTCAAAATTAATTTTAATTAAGATAAAGTTTGTCCATTAGCTACCTTCATTTAAATAATATACCAACATATTGTTTTTGCTATAATTCGTCTCTCTCAGATTCGCAGGCCAACGTTTATTTGTGAGAAACTTAGATACAGCTGACGTTAATATAAAGACAAACCTAGTATCATCTGAAGTCAATTTCTAATACGTAAAATTAGAATAAATTGTATGGAATAATTAATAAAATTTTAATTATTTCTTCGTTAATTCCACTCTGTATTTTTTTTTTAGTTTAACGTGACATAAATGAATTTAATTCAAAACTGAAATTAGTAATTTCACAATTTACTAGTTAATTTTGGGTCACAAAAATAGAAAAGAAAAGACGAGAGATAGAGAAGAAAATCAATGAACGAGACATGACAACTTACATAAAAATTTTCTAAGGGTCCATTTGATTGGTTAAATCTCGTGGAAAATGTCACATTCGAGGAATTCAATTTTTACTTTGACTGTTTGACACAAAAGTAGAAATGTAGTTCAAATTTCAAAGTACAACCACTTTAGACTTATTTTTTTTGCAAATTTCATGAAATATACATTCATATGAGGTACTTGATTTTTTATTTTCCAACTTATATGAAATTGAAAAGTCTTTCCACATTTGCCAATCAAACGGACTTTAAATGTGTCTCTTTTTTAATCATATTTAATTTAGTATATTGAAAATCTCGAATTTAGAGAGAGAATGAGAAGAAAAAATAATTAGATAGTTATTGATAATAACAAAGATAATGGTCGCATTAGCTGCACCGTAGAGTATGAGAGGGACAGAAGAAAAATATTGAATAATTTTCGATAACATCAAAAGTATTGATTCTATTAGCTGCATTTGGTTCTATTAGCTCATGATTTCAATTTTAAATGCACACATTAAATTGAGAATGAAGTAAATCACATTACAATCATAATGGTTCGACTACACTTTTAGAGCTTGTTTGGTAACAATTAAAATCCAATTAAAATTAAAAATATAATCGTTATTGAATCACACCCGTCTAATAAAAGTCAACAATAACGGTTAGTTTTTTTAATTTTAGTCCGATTTTAATCTCTACCAAACAGGCTCTTAATAAAATTACATCAACGATCAAAATGGGTGTAAATACATGTTCTTATTTAGTCTTGTTCAGTTCTTGTCAAAGAAATTTTTGATCTGGGTCGAACCCAGGTTTAGATCCACACCTAATGTGCACGACGGCGAAAAAATCTGTTCATACAAGAGCTACTACAACAAATTAATCCCGATTCCCATATGTATATGTTTATTTTCCATTAATCGCAAAATTTTAAGAACTATACGAGGCTACAATTAATTTGGCGAACCAACATCGACAAAAAGCAACAACTAAGTTAGCACATGCTTGGTATAGATTAAAAATCTGATTTTAATCCTAAATCAAAGTCATTGATTAATTTTAACCACACATTTCATATGATCCACAACTTTCCAACAACAAATTTCATCAACTTCTATCAAAATATATTATTAAAAAACTGATTTAATCTATACACCAAACATGGGATTAATAATCAATCACAACAAGTAGTATAATACATAAATGTTTGGTTGTAATCAACCTTAATTTCTTCATGCAACTATTTCGACTCATTTTTCTGACAATGTTCAGGATTTCAAGCCTGACAAATACGATGGTGTATTACAACACAGGATGTTGTTCTTTTGAAGCTCAGACGAACAGTTCAACAGCAGGTCCGGTAACAACTTTCTAATGCTTTCCTTGAGAAATGGAGAAAGCATATCACAACTAACAAAAACATCGAGCGATTGGACCACGCCTTTCCTAACAAGTACGTGGAATGCTGATGATATTCCCCTTAGCACCATTGCCTTCCTATCAAGATCATAGTTATCCAACAATATAAACAGAAATTCGAGAAGAGAATGTGTCATCTCCATGTATCTAGGAATAGAATGCACCATCAGCAAAATCGCTGGCTCGAGATTCATGATATTATCCACCTTATCATCAAAGAAAAGCCAATCGTAAAACAAGGCAAGCTTCGTATTTGCCTCAACATAAGTCTTTTTACCAAATTTCAAAAGCCAACCAATAACAGCCCATCTCTGGATAACATTTGATTGGATAATTTCATTAGACGGGTGGTGTGCACAACATATGAACCTAACTATGTCAATCAGAAGTGTTTCCCTCTCTGGAGTAGCCAGAAACTTCTTTGTAAACCAAACTTGGTACCGCTTCTGACTCCCTAGCTTCACATGAGTAAGCAAGAACCTCAACTGAGATTCCATTTCAGGAGTAATCCGAAGCAAAAAATACCTACTCGATGTCCTTGTACGATAAATCTGTGTGATATCAGCAAATCCCTCGGTCCTAAATGAGCTCGGATTCAGCAACAAGTCTTTCCATATGGCACAAAACTCTGGTATATGAACCAAATCTTGTAAAAGCCTAAGAAGATCCCTCCCAATCTTCAAACATAAATAAAATTTCTCCCTCAACATTCTAACACAAAAATCTATCTCAATCCGCTTCAATGCTTCGATTTTTTCAACATTTGATACTCTACAGTGATCAGCTAACAAACGAAGAAAAACATACAAAGCAAAAGTCAAAACTGAAGGCTCCTCTTCTAAAAAAGAATCCCATTTGCTTAAAAAAAGAGTGACCATCTCAAAACACAACCACAAATTCCCTTCACTAATATCCCCACCAACAATCTGTCTCAAAAGGGCCACCATCAACTCATCAAACCCCACTGCCGACACGTACACAGTTTCATGAGCCACTGAGATCAACTGCCTCTTCACAGAATCAAAGAGCTTTCCATAAAGTTCATTCACAATTTTGATGAGAATACTCGTGAAACAACCGTACCCATCAGTAACTATGCCATGTAAGTGCTTAATATGAACGTTAGCCAAGTGGGGTTCACACAAAATGCCATAAAGAATTGCGTTGTTGAGGTTATTGTACTCTTCTTGAGTTGGGATTGTTAAAGGAAAAGGGGGTCTTAATTTGGGTTCAAGAATCTGAAAGGATTCCCTTAGGGAGACCTCAATTGGATTTTCCGGTTCGTGAAGGGCTGTTTTTATGAGTTTTAAGGCCATTTTCGACTCAAATAAACAAGACTAGCTCGAATGTACCTACCTTATCTGCTGTGCTTATAGAGACACTAACTCCAGTCACTGTAAGACCTGAATCAGAACTCGGAAGTCGGACAGCCACACAGCATTATTGATGAACTAAAAGATTCAGAAAATGAACTAAAAGACAAATTTACCTGTGACCCACAACCTTGAATCAGTGATCAAAAACCGCTCTTTAGATGCTGCCACTGCATCCACACTTCTTTTATGATGTTCAGGTCTTGCACCATATCCAGTCTGTTAAAATAATAACTTCACAAGTTAAAAATGACAAATAGAAATAGTGAAGGCAGCGGGTAGAAAATCCAGGAACCATGTCTAGAAGCACAGATGAGTGTTCTGAAGCTGAATCCATAAGAAGATAGGACCACCTACAAGCTCATTCAGTTATGATCACCCCTCCCTCCCCCATATCAACCAATTGCATATAAGAAGAATATCAAAACACTGCACTTTATTTGTACCCAATCCTGGCCCAGGACACTCTTATACAGTGGAAGTCATTATAGTATAATCCTCTCCAGTTCCAGATATAAGTTTCTTTTGCTTTAAAATTTCATATTTGGAAACAGTGCCTAGATTACCTAGTTCCATTTGACTTATCCCTTTTGCAAGTGTTCCAAACTTTCAATAAGACATTCCTCTGCTATTGAGCGCTTTTATGAAACTTGAATTGCATAATGAAACTAAGAATATATCAAGTCCATGAATGCTACATTTAACAAAACACCAGGGAAAAGAAACATGTATATGTAAATGGGGTAGAAGACTATAATTACTTAAAAATAACAGATTTAAGTCAATTTTACTTAGCAGTCTTCTTCCTTTTAAAAGTCAGGTTTCCAAACCGCTACACTATCACTTCTTTCAATGGAATAACTTAGCAGTGCTCCCAGATTAGTGTTAATTTTACTCGAGCTGGGAACCTTATTGGAGTGCTCTTCACCGGACCACCCATTGCTTAAACCCACTTTTTTCAAGCTAAAAAGAATTATAAATAAAAAGTTCAATAATTTTCAAAGAGAAAAACACGAGAATCAAATTATGAGTTTAAACATATTCCTCAAACAATCGGTACTTAACAAATTGGGCGAAATTGAATCAGATCTATACATAACAAAAGAAAATTGGGCAAAATATAATCAGATCTATACCTAATAAAAGAAGATTCAATCCGACTAAGAAATGAAAATCAAAGTGAGGCTACTCCAAAAATAGATTCCTATTACCTTTCTTAGCGATAGTACCCTTCTCGAGCTCGCAAGTAAGAGATTTTTTATTACAATTGTTCTCTACGTGCTTATATTTTGATAACGTTCCATAATTACATTATTTTCAATCTTGTCAAATACATCTTTCTCACTATATGCAATCAAACTATCATTTAACCATAACTGATACAAAAAAGAAAAACAAAATCAATCACAATAGAAGTCCCTAAATCAAAATTGGCAATGCCTTCTAACCTTCTCCTAAATCCCTAAAAGCCCTAATTAAAAATCCATAACTATCAATTTCCAATAAAACCCTAAATCCCTAAATAAAAAAAACCCTAAACCCCTATCAATTTCCAAAAAACCCTAAATCAAAACTCAATAAATTAACACAATTCATTTACAGAAACTCAGTTACACAAATACATTATACACATAGCAGTTAACACAACAATTTTCTAAATTCTTGAGACTGAGAGAGAGGTGGAATGGCGGAACTTACCTCACCAGAGAGCCGGAGACCGAGAGAGGTCAGAGAGGAGTGAGGACGGGCGGTGTTGGAAGTTGGAGGCGCCGGGAGCGGAGCCGTCAGCCACGGAGTGGTGCGGGGTGCCCCTTGCCAGAGAGCACGGCGGTCGGGCGGAGAGAGGCTAGAGAGGACTGAGGACGGGCGGAGAGAGCACGGGAGTCGGCCGTCGGGAGGAGAGAGCTTGGAGAGTTGGAGTGACGGGAGTAGATTAAATGTCGGGAGAGACGGAGAGAGCGGAGAGCGGAGACGGGGAGGGTACTGGAGAAATGAAGAAGTATTAATTTCTTTCTTTTTCATTTAGTTTAAAAAGAAAAAAAAAAAAGAATCCCAAAATCTAGTGGGGGCACTGGGCACAAGCCACCCCCAGGTCCGCCAGTGGTCGGAGAGGAGATCTTAGGAGAGGGAGGTAGGGTTTGAAGTTGAGAGGCAAGGACAGATTAAGGTTACAGATTTTGATAACAGGTTTGGTCGTTTTGAAATGGTTTAAACCGTGATTCGACCTAACCCAACTCATTTTTAAATCAAAATCGACCCAACCCGAATGGGTCGGGTCGGGTTAGATCCGTTGTTTCTATTTTTGGGCACAATCCTAGTTGGATAGACAAAGTTCAGTAGCCAATAGATCAATTTATGAAGTTCACAAGTCATGACATAATATAAAGTTCAGTGGCCAATGAAACACTTGACTCGAGAAAATATGTTAATCTGAGTTTTGTAATTTTTGTAATAAATTTTTATAGCGGTAACAGTTGTTTTGTTAGGTTGAGTTGGATTGTTTGGAGTTGGATCCATAATCCGATCCAAAATTTGATTTCAAATCCAAATTCAATCCAATTAAATGAAAAAAAAATTGAACCTAACCAGTTGGGTTTTATTTTGAATTATTGTGTCCCTCTCGTACTCAACTATTGTAGTTTGCTCGATATGATTATATCTATAGTCCACGACGTTTTAATCTCTGAATATTATAAAGAATAAAATCTTAACTTTTTTCTTTTTTTAATGTTGTCATGTACTATTCAATCATCTCTATCAACAAGCAGCTGCATTGTTATAGGTCAATATTGGCAACAAGCAGCTGGATTTCGACCTTCTTAATTCTATGCTGCAACCTCTTGAATGTAATGACAACCTATTTACTAACTCGTGACTATTGCACATGATGATCAATTAACTATGTTAAACTATTGAAAAGCACCTTAACCAGAAAATTGTATTCCATAATGACTCCAAGGACAAAATATTCACAAGTTCAACACGTTTATGCGAGATCTATATGCACAAGGGAGACTGGATCGAGTAAAATCTTAACTTTACAAGAGGAAATCGAATCAAACATCCACAAACGAGCATTTATTTGTAGTAGCACTTCGTATAACAAGTGTAGATTTTATTTCTTCCATCATGTCTATCTTCCATCTGCAACAAGTTGTACGTTGCAGATGATTCTACTTCAGAGGAGAGAAGACCAAAGTTGTACGTTGAGTAATAAATAAATAAAAATTTATCTGCTCAGAATCAGACTCATCACCATTGTTATTAAACTGGCTGTAGTTAATCCAAGGTCTATGAAACTGGCGGAAGTACCAACGGAAGCACAGTAAGGATCAGTCGACGTGGACCTCGACTAGCGACTCGCGCGGTTAGGGTTGAAAAAAGGGCTGATTGATTTTTTCTCTGTTGTTTTGAAATGTGAATCTTTTGAATTGTGATTTGTGAAAGAGTGAAGGAAAAGGAAAGAACTGGAGGTAAAAAAAAAAAAGGGAAGGAGAGACCCGAGATAGAGTCACGGCGGTTGGAGTTGAAGGGAAGGAGCGAATGAAAATTTCCATTTGATTCATTTAGAGACGTAAAAAATAAAAATAAAAAATTGGGCAAAAAATGAGGCCCCTCCAGTTTTGGGCCTGAGGCCTAACCAAAAACTCTGCTTTCGCCGCAAAGAACCTCCTCCAGTCTCAAATGGCGAGCGGTCTTAGATCTTAATTCGTAAAAAAGAGTTTACAAGTAATGTTGCTTTCTGGGTTTCCATTTCGATGCTTGAAGCCTAAACTAGTCCAATAGACAGCAATTTTGAATAGGCAGCAGAAATTGAATTCAATAGATAAACAATACTCAACAAGTTGTTCCCATTAGAACCTTGACCGATAAAAGGAAAACCTTAGCTAAATGTTAATTACTATGGATATTGAACAGCAATTTTTGAGCGAGGCGAGAGGCTAGCGCCTAGCGGCGAGAAGTTTCGAGCAGCAACCAGAGGAGAAGAGAGGCGATCGAGAATGAAAGAAAATAAGAGTTGGAAACTGACATTGTCACTGTTTCTCATAATCCCATTGGCCATTGAATATTGCTCTGTTCAACTCCGTCACTCACCCTACAAAAATCGTTAATACACCTACCTAAAATGGTTAATAGACATGTCTACACGAATGATGGAAAAATAAGTTGTCCAATTATCTCCTTCTAAGTGATAGGTCGAGTGTCAAATCTGCTTCCACATCAATAAAATTAAAATGTGCCTTACAAAGCACTCACTTTACCAATTTCATCAAACACGACATAACAAAATCAAAATCCAATTCTACCGAGCGTTTGCAGAGCAATTGATTTGGGAGGAGAAAAAGACTTCAGAAACAAGGATTTTGATTTTGTTAAAATTGGTAAAGCCGCTTTTGGTAAGGCACATTTTAATTTTGTTGACGTGGAAGCTAAATTGGCACTTGACTTACCACTTGGAAGGATTTAACTAACTAGCACATTTTTCCGTCATCCATGTAGACACGCCTATTAAAGGTTTTCATTGGATGAGTGATGGAGTTGGATAGACAAAGTTCAGTAGCCAATGGGACAATTTTTGTGTTTGACACCCATTTTGGAGAAGAATTTGATTTGGAATAGTGATTGATGGGAGAATGTGTGATTAAAAAGTAAGGAGAATTTTTAGGTTTATGTGTAACATTATTTTATTGATAGAAAATGTGGTTGAAAAAAGAATGAGAACTAAAAAAATGAATGAGAAAGAGAACTAGAAAAAAAAAAAAAGGATGCCAAACAAGGGCTTATGAAGTTCAGCGAATAAGTTGTGACATGGTACAAAGTTTAGTGGTAAGTGAAACATTTGGCTCGAGAAAATATGTTAATCTGAATTTTGTAATTTTTTTAAAAATATTTTTATTAGCGGTAACAGTTGTGTTTTGTTGGGTTGAGTTGGATGGATTGGAATCGGGAGTCGGATGGATTTTTAATCGATCCATAATCTGATCCAAAATTTCATTTCAAATCCAAATTAAATCCAATTAAATGAAAAAAAAAAAAAAATCAAACCAAACCAGTCGGGTCTTATTTTGAATTATTGTATCCCTCTCGTACTCAACTATTGTAGTTTACTAGATATGATTAGATCTATAGACCACGACGTTTTGATCCCTGAATATTATAACGAATAAAATCTCAACTTTTTTTCTTTTTTAATGTTGTCCTGTACTATTCAATTATCTCTATCAACTGCATTATTATACGTCAATATTGGCAACAAGCAACTGGATTTCGACTTTCTTAATTCTATGCTGCAACCTCTTGATGTAATGGCAACCTCTTTACTAGTGACTATTGCACATGATGATCAATTAACTATGTTAAACTATTGAAAAGCACCTTAACCAGAAAATTTTATTCCATAATGACTCCAAGGACAAAATATTCACAAGTTCGACACGTTTATGCAAGATCTATATGCATAAGGGAGACTGGATCGAGTAAAATCTTAACTATACAAGAGGAAATCGAATCAAACTTCACAAACGAGCATTTATTTGTAGTAGCACTTCGTATAACACGTGTAGGTTTTATTTCTTCCGTCAAGTCTATCTTCCATCTGCAACAAGATCAGGAAGGAGGTGGCATATGAACAGTAGTATGGGGTAACATGGCTACTGTTATGACGAAGTATTCACACCCAACCGGGAGTCCATAAGGGTTTGACGTTGACTCTGAACTCAGAATCAAATGGCTGGTTTCTGTGTCTGAGGTCAGTAGATCTTCGTTGGATGAAGGTGACTTCACTGTCCGTCGTTCAATATGCACAATCTGCCCAACAATGTAGCTTGGACGAATCGGGAGATGGTCAGCAAACAAGGCCGCAGATTCAGCAGACAGGTAAAAATAAGGGCAGTCACGATTGATGGCCTTGTAATGCCCAGCAGAGTCAAGAACAAATGCAGCAATCTCCTGAACTTCTAACCGACCACAAGATATCCTCTCTTTGTTTTCCTGTAACAAAATCATTAAGAATTCTATTCTTGGCCATTAGACAACGAAACAAATATGAAAGGTGGAATGATCACATATTAAGCAGTGAAGCACGTGTGACATCATACAAACCGTTAGGGTCAATCTAACGAGTGTAAAAGCAATAATTCTTTTGTTTCTCTTTTTTACTTTGGAGATTTTTAATTTTTATATTTTGCAATTGTACTTTAGCTGGCCTAATATATGTTACCTGCTTCTCAAGTTGATGCTTCACGTAAAGAGTATTCACCAACTCTGTCTTCTCATCTAACTCCTCCTTAAGCTGTTCAATTTCAGCTTCGGCTTTTACAGATCTATTGAGCAATTCAATGCGATGCCTCGCCAAACCATCAACTTTCTCAGCAAATACGTGGATACATTCACAGAATTCAGCAGTAATATCATCGTCATTTTTGTGGGTGGAACTGTTTGGAAAACAAAGCAACTCAATCAACTATCAACTTCAATTAATATTGTCACCACCTCCCCACCCCCATACAACTCTATAAAATTTATGGCAAATGCGAAAAAGCCCAAAGCTTTATGGAATAAATAATTGTGGAGCATGTCAAAAGTTGTATTGTATTGCACAAATGAAACAAAAAACATATCTTTTAAATGATTGAACAGAAATTATCATAGTCAGTACCAATTTAATTATCGATTGGCAAAAATAGAAGGGACATGGGAAACAAAATTTGGACGTTTAATCAGGAATTTGTCTCCCCATATTTGAGGTCAGTGCACGTGCGATCTCTCTCTCAACCAAAATGATTCAATTGCACCCAATACATTTATATGTAAATTTGATGTTTTACCTGTATCCTTAATGCTGGTTATGGGAGGTAATTAATGGTAAATGGTAGACTAAGTTTCCGAGTTCCACATTATTGAATTTTAATACCACTTTTTTCCGAGTAAAATAAATATTTTTTAATTGATACCTTAAGAGGCTCTGAGTTCAAAAAATTCCATAGCAGACTGGAATTAAGGAAAATTAGTCTGCTAGTGTAACTGAAGCGAGTGAAGCTTTAAGATCATTAAGCATAGCAAAGAAATATTCATACAAGTTCTTATCACATGGTAACTTTTGTCTCAACTCTTGTGCATAAAATTATATAATATGATTGGCATATTAAATGCAATGGATATAAATATAATATAGCATGCATCACGAGTTATTATTTGCTGCAAGGTGGAAAGTACAAGTATTTACTTGGATAAAGATTGAGCTAAAGCACGAAAAACGTCAGAAAAACCGGTCATCTCAGCTGAAGAAACACAACTTTTCAGTCTTTCAAAAAGTCGATGCACTTCAATGGCAGAGGTGTGCTGCGCACTATCTTCTGAGGCCATACAATCAGCCGCGTGAAGATAGGACTGGGCTTCCTACCTTGCTTCATGCAAATAATTTTCTAAATGAGCAACTTTTATCTGCAAAGCAATAAATGGAAAATCTTGAATGAACTGGTGCATTTGTAAGATCTTATCCACAGAAGTCCAACTTGTAAACCACAAGCACTATATGCTATGTATTGACACTACAAGAGAGACTATTTACCTGATTATCCACTGTCTTTCTTTAAGTTTAAGTAGGAAATATTAAAGGTGCAGCAAAAGCCAAACCAAAAGTAAACGGCCTCATTATATTTCTGGTTAGGATAAAAATGTAATTATAGAATCTCAGCAGCTTTTTTAAGGAAACAAAATCCTCAAATTCAAAGTTTCCATCATATGATAACTATGCTCACTGTGTGCAAGAAACTACTTCAAGTTTTCGTCCAACCAAGTATGATCCATAATTTCGTTTACTGGTCTTCCACATCCTAATCAAGTCATCTAACAAAAACTTCTACTCGAAGTGAATTTTTTTCTTTTTCTTATGAACTTCAATGAAAACATGAAACTCCTATCTTGCGTAAGGACAGGCATTAAATCTAGATGCCGCGTCTTGAAAGAACGCTCACTTACATTGAAGTAGATTATGATTTTGTCATCGTTTTAAAGGGCACTATGTTATCCTTCACCTCAATCTACATCTTGGAAAAAGAAAAATGCAATATTTTCAACCAGACCAAAAGGCCACAAGGAAAAAAGAGACCCGAGAGCTTTAAAAACTTCACCTTTGTCCCATGCAATTTATTTCTCACAGAAAATTCAAATTGTTAATTCGCTATCCCTTCTTTATTTCCTGTTCTCATTTTTACTTGTCAGTGTTTGCTAGAAGGACCATTGAATGTAATTAGTAGGTCAAAAAAACATCACAAGGTTCGCTAGTAATAATTTAATGATATGTCTTACGGTAGATTAATTATAACATCAATTTTCATCATGTGTTTATTGTTGGTCAACAAAACTATTGAGCAGCTAGACAGGTATGATTCCGTTTCTGGTGGAAAAAAAATGATGCTGGCAATAGTGGCAATATTTATGCAACATATCTACAGAAACAATTAGGGGGAAAAATGTTAAAACTATAAAAGTAGGGGAAATTTTTTCTAGAGCACTATTTGCTATAAATAGACCCAATCTCATAGAAAGACGAGTGCGTGCAAGGCCTGAATGAGCAATTAGTTTCCAGTTAGTTATACCTGAGATTCATCAACTAGATTTTGACTGTTCTCCAACTCTCTCTCAAGTTTTGAAACCTCCTCCACCAAAGCTTTGAGCTTGATCTCCACATTATTTAATTGGTTCGATTTTTCTTCTAGTGCACTTTGCAATCCCAGAATAAGTTCATTGCTTACTTTAGCAACCAAACCTGGTTCAAGAGCAGTTTCACTGGATGAAACATCAGCAGGATGCAACATGCTAACAGCCACAGAACTCACTGCAAGTGCTGTGCCACCAACTGGAAGTAGTGTTTCTTTCTTATCATTGTCAAAAGGAAGCCCTTCGCCACGCTGTGCATATAGCATTGATGAATTCAATCTACAGTTTAGCATACCAAAGGGATCTATCATATTATCACCCAAACCTTCTTGCAACTTATCTTGCATTGCATTAGGTATGTGAATTTCTCCAGCTCCTGAAATTTCTAACTTATTCTCATCAGTATTTACAGTTGAAAGCACAAAGTTAGATATAGGCTCGGCAGCTGAAAACGTAGGTGCTTGCAGATACTGATCAGACAACTTTTGCTCCAATTCCTGAATGCGTTTTTCATAGGATTCACACTGCATCTGCTTCACCTTTAGCATCGATTCAAGGTGGTTTTCAGAAGTCTTCTCAGCAGCATTTTTCAACAAACTATGGGTTTGATTGTTATCAGGTGATTCATAATCAAACTCAGTGCTAATAGTACATATGAGAGCTATTTTAGAAGCAAGTTCAGCTTTCAGCTTCGCATTCTCAACTTCCATCTTGCTAGTCCCAGTAATCTCCAGTAGGTCATACTTCTTATAGAATCTCACAGAACTTACTTCAACTTCCATAGGTTGAAAACCATCATTAGACATTGATAATGAACTCTTCAAAGTCCCATGCTTCTCACTCAAGGAAGAGAGTCCTAAAAGAGACTCGGAAGCATAACGGTCTACATCTGAAAGGTCAATATCGAGCAAGTTTGAGTCGAAAGGAGTTATATCAACATTACAGACGCTAGGAGTGTCATACAGTCCCATGGATGCTAAAATATCACGAGGGATATATCTACTGTGTACTTTCAGAAATTCCTCGCGTCTCCTAATTTCAGCCTCCCTCTTTGAGGCAAGTCTTTCAGCTAATTGTCCAGCCATGCCCATGTAAAGCTTCATCGTCGCCTTTCTTCTCACCACTTCCACAAGGCATGCCCTGTATGCAGGACCAATCCCACGAACCACTTTTAAGCGCTCAAATTGATCATTCTGACACTTCAAAGCTTCCTTGAAAACAGGAAACTTATAATGCAATTGTTTAATGGAGTACTGAATGTATGCAATCCTTTGCAAATAATCATGCACAAAAGCATTCATTTCATTCTTTTTAGCCCTGCAGAAGTCCAGCAAATTTGAAATTGCTAGATCACAAGACTGCATTTTTGGTAAGCAACTTTTTTCGTGGCAATCATGCATAGGACCCAAGGCCGAAACAGCATCAAACGGACGGAGTGAAGATGACAACTGGCTGGTAACGCAGTCATCCATGAGTTTCTTCACAGTATCTATGTCTTTACTGCAAGAACACAATGTTATTTAGCCTCTGTTTGAGTCCTATTATCCTAAAATTCATTTTTCTCCAAACTCATTTTCAACCACACATTCTCCCAATAAAATAATTTACACGTAAATCTAAAACTTTTCCTAATTTTTAACCACACCTTCTCCAAAAAATTACTATTACAAAACTCATTTTATGTGAAAAATGGGGCTCAAGCGGGGCTTTAGTAAATGCTAATCACCTAACCAGCAAGAAGTACATGCATTGAAGAATTTGAACTATGAAAAATTGCATAAGCAATGTATTTACAAATAAAGTCAAGAGAATTAACGGCTTCAGGCCAAGCGTATTTAAGGCATAATAACGAATACCGCCATAAGCCAAAAAGAAACTACTTATTCCTAGGGGGAGCTAAAGCAAATCATTCAGATGATAATTGCCAACTACCCCTAGGCAATATCACCAACCTCTTTTACCTTTCTCTTTGAGATCAAATTTCAAGTTCTTCACACATTTCTATTTTCATCTCTTTTTCTGTCTACAGCATTATCAAGTTTACAAATAATCAAAATATAGGTGAGGGTGCTCCTAGGAAAGCACCACTGACGACTATGATCCAGATAACTTCTAAACTTACAGGTAAGATACACAATCACTCTATTAAAATGTGAAAAAAAAAAAAGATCTTTGAAAACTAAAGTATAAAGCCTTCTGGATATTTTCTCACTAAAGAACCAACCACAAATAAATAATGACAGCATTCAATAAAAAAACATAAAAACTGCTTTAACAATGAGTATACGAGAGAAATAAAACAATGAAGTTTCTAGAGATATGCTCCATGAATGTCGATGTAGCTTTGCTTAGATAATCAAGCAGGTAGTTTAGAATTATTAAGTATCATGTTCAGGTAAATAACGAGAGCTCGATGCAGATCACATACAAATAAGTTTCCAACTTGCAATGCTTTTTATAAATATCAAGTGTAATAACTAAGACAACAAAGTGTTATTTACTTGAGCATTCATTCAATATTTTCTTCCTTGATGATGGGAACTTGTTAGGGAGAATAAAAAAATTTCATCAAAGCCAAAGTTGACACAAAAACGCAGATTCTATAACAGCTAGGTAACATTAGCAATCACTGAAAGCCAAGAATGAAGTTAATGGGACATTTAAGTCAATTTCCGGTGCACACGGTCTCAAATAACCTGTAGCGGTTACAGCAAACCCCAAAACAGCTGTATTATTTTTACCTCAAAATAAAACCCACAGTTCAGGTCAAGCATGTATCGAAGTGATTATTATTTAATCAACTTCCGGTCAAATATACTTTTTATTTACATATTTCGTAGGACTCACAACTACTACCCACTTATCATCCACACATTCTGTAGGACCCACAGCTTACAACAGGTCAAATTTTAATATAAAAACTTATCAAACATGCAGTAAAGCTTATGCATAATAATCAGTTTCTATAAAGCCTCTTCTTCCAAAATCTGGGGTGAGTGAGTATGTGCATCTTCGAGTTCGTGCAAGGTGCAAGAATACACTTAAATTCTTTGGCCTCACCAATTTTCATATTAGCTGAATACAAATTTCACAGCCTTAAAATGTCACCAATGTTATTTGCATTCTCTTTACAGGTTTCTTCCCCAATTGGTAAAACATAATTAACATGAAACCATCAATATGAGATCCAACTTGACATTTAAAGCATGTCCATCTACTTCTGCACAATCATCCAAATTTAGCCGCTTCGACACACAGAAAAGACGAACTAGAGAATAGAGGCAGCCCTTGAAATCAGCCGGACAGAACGGCGCCAATTTTTTCTTTACTCCAACTTAAGTGAGAACAGAACATTGGTTAAAACTGTCGTTTGTTCCCGAAAATGTAAGCATATTTAAAAACTTACATGAGCAAAAATACCTAAAAATATATTAATATGGTAGGGTCGTCGTCACTGTTTAAGCAGGAAATATTAATCATCATTGGACCTTGTCAAAAAAGCCAAGTCAAAACAGAGTCAACGGACAAGGATAACAGTCATGCTATGTATACATCTGCCAGTAGGTTACAAATAGGCAAACAAAAAAATGATTACTAGACAGGCAAATCATTCCCTTCATCATCACAAGCTGGACAACTCATGATTGATGATACTGAAAAAATGCTCTATTGCAGTTAAGAAATGCTATTAATTTACTACAACCAATTTCTTTCCTTTGCCTAACATCAAATCTACATATTCCAAATGAGGTAACAAAAAGGGAAGCAGCCATAACACAAACAATACCAACACCGAAACAAATAAGTACAGAAAATAGAAGGAAAAAAAAGAGGCTACCTTAAAGCCAGCATTATGCTCTTCTGCTCATGGATATACCGCTGGTGGTCTTTCATTGCTAAATCCAATTCATTAATAAGAAATGAAGCTTTACTGGAAAATAAAAGTTCAAAATTGCGCTTTAGCTCTCCAAACTCCGTCTTGAATTCTGAAACTTTGTTTTCTAAGTGCCTGTGGGAACTGCTGCAATCCTCCAACGTCCTCCACAAGTTCTCCACCTTTACAAAATCTAGTAAGCACTGATGATCAGAAGTCAGCAATGCTGGAACAAGTTTTATAGATCTCAATTGCTCTATATCCCTCCCAAAACTCACCAGAAGGTTATTGTGACTATGATGCTGCTGAGAGTAACATTTCACAAACTCGGTGTAGTTTTTAAGAATTATCTTATAGTAGTGATCTAAACTACCCCTAGCAATCTCCAATGCTCTCTCTTGTACCTTCTGCTCTAGGAAGAGCCTCTTGCATGTCTCTATTTTCGCTAATGCAAGGCGGTAAATCGAGTTTCCAGACTGGAAATGATACCTAAATTGCCTCTCATACGAAGGCAAGGCCTTTAAAGCTGGGTCAGTAGCATCATCCAGCGGGTGAGGGTTATAGGATGAGGATGGCAATGGAGGATCAGGAATATCAATAATTTCAACTTGCTCTGGTGCAGGAGGTGGTGAACCAGTCCGCATCCTTGCCTTATTAAACAAGAATACTTCTCGATCATTGGATGGGAGTTTATAAACTGAGAGTCGGCAATGCAATTCCATCTTCATGTTCAAGCACATAAGCAGCTGATCGTGAAATGATATCCCGGAAACAGATTGTAGGTACTTCTGCACAGCCTCAACACTGGTATATTCATCACAGTCGAGCTCATATGAGTGACCATTCTCAGAAATATGAACCACGAGGTTTCCCGTACGAACTACACCTTCTGAAGCATGGGAGCTCATTTTTTCACAGAAAAAAAAAAAAAGAACACTCTTCAACTGTAAACCCTAATAATTAAACACCATGCAGTACAAGAGAGGCTAAAGTCAATCTTCCTTTTCCAATAAAATGCCCTCGAAAATACAATAATCACTCAATTTCATACTCAAACCACCATTGAAAATGCAAAGAGCAGCATAAATCTCAATAGACCAACCCAAGATTCTATCAGTAAAATTTCCTGTATAAACCCTCCAGAAACCCCAAATATCTTCCAACCACCAATGATTTCACCCATAAAAATCCTGTTGTCACCAAACATCCGAAAAAACTAAAAATGCCAGACCCACCTCAGAATCTGAAAATTAACCCAATTTTCAGCCATCCCTGCAGTGTTATACACCGACAGAAAAGAAGAATCTCAAAAATCCATCACAAAATCCTTAAAAAATTGCACAATTTTCAAGTCACCCACCAAATTATTATCCAAAAATCCAAACATTAGTTACAGTTACAATGCATCCCTGCAATTAAGCAACGGAAAATTCACCAAATAAAGCCAGATAAAAACCAATAAAGTCAAGAAATAGTTAAAAAATACACAACTTCCAGAAAAAAAGAGAGCTTTCACAGTTTCACTGTTAAAACACGAACAACTCAAGATAGAGACATGGAGAGGACAAGAAGAAGAAGTAAAATTTACAAGGAAATGGAAGAACACAACTTCAGGAAACAAGGACCGTTTCTTGTTATTCTTCTCTGCTTCTATGCTCAAAGTTATAACACCGCATTTCAGCATATGCATGCATAGATGGTTTATGGTTTTGAATTCTCTTGTTATATCGGTGCGGAGTTTTGTTACTGACGAATGATTCATTATTAATTTGTAACACGTATAATTTCATCTTTGTTTTTTTCCCTTGCGTGATAGAAATGGAACCTTCTGAAGGAAGTAACCACCTGCAGCAGATGAGTTCACACTGTGTGTGCGTTTTTTTTAATCTTGCACAGGGAAAAGGAAAGAGACCGAAGAATTGGAATGGGAATTTGCCTCCCTGATTTATATATTTTCCCCATTATTCTCTGTGGGTGTGGGTGAAAGGGAGTATAAGATACGAAGACGGGTATGTAACTACTATAAATGTGAGGTATATTATACATATAAATAATAAAGCACGTGTTCTCCATATTGGTTCGACCGGACTAAATTTCAACTACAGGCTCAGAGGTAGTTGTTACACTATCAGCAAGTTCTCAACGCTAAACTCTAACGAGTATTTAACATCATTGACAATTTGAAAATATCTACTCAATTTTAGCTACGACGAAATGGGTCGAATCAAAACTTTAAAACGTGTAACAAACTCGAAAACCTAACTCAATCATAACTAACGTAATTTTGTTTTCAAAATTCTTGCCTAACTTTGTGATTTAAATCTTGGATAAGTATACACTTGTTCGTGTTTTTATTCTTTTCATGTTATAACCTTTGTTTGGTGGTCATTATTTTCAAAAAACAATGTTTTGGAATATTAAGGCTTATTAGCACAAAATATCCCTACGTTTGACAGTTAGTGTGCAAAACGTCCCAATGTTTTATTTTTTTGCATTTTCGCCCATATTTTAACGTTTCAGTGTGGAAAACATTATTTTCACTATTTTTTAGTATAAAATGATCAACATACCCTCAAATTTAAATAAAACAAATGAAATGAAAAGAAAAATAAAAAATAAATTGTAATTATACTCCCAAACTTTTTAAAAAGT
>CAIGRF010287264.1:18837-29076 GCA_903798235.1 Fraxinus ornus | reverse complement strand
AAATAGACGATTTTGGTGGTCGAAAGTTGTCGAAAAATTACCTCAAACTTGCCCAAAAAATCTGAAAATCTGGGTAGATTTTCACAATTTTCGGTTGCCGACTTCGTGAGTTTATTCCGGCCAAATCACTTGGAGTTTTTGGGAGATTTTTTGTGTTAATTGAAGAGGACATCGTGGGCTTTCCAACGGTATTCGAAATCGGCGATTTTGGTGGTCGGAAGTTGCAGAAAAATTGCCTCAAATTTGGCCAAAAATCTGAAAATTCAGTGACCATTTGTGAAAGAAATTTGAAACTTCAGTGACCGTTTTGAAATTTTCAGATAACTTCAGTGACCATTTGTGAAATTAACCCTTAATTTATTCGTATTTTTGACTCACAACTCATTCTAAAGTGAGATTGTGCTTTTTCAAACTTTTTTTTTTTTTAGTCTAATTTATTGACTTAAAGCAACGGCAGGTATAATTTTAAAAAAAAAATAAAAGGTAACATATAAGTTAAAGGGATTTCTATTCAACCACATTTGAATAAAATCCTAGTTAGGTAAGCTTGTTAGGTTAAAGCAAGTTGTCGCTATTTATTTTAAATGTTGTGTTCGATGGATTATGTAATAAAGTCATCGTGTTCTATCAATATGCGGATTGCAAAGAAAATGAAGAAACTGTTCATATACTTATCCGTTTTAAGTTTGTTCTATCTCATTCTTCAGTCGAGCGTATTAAATATTTTGTGACAGGGTCACGGTAAGTCATATCCATAATTAGAAAATTCAAATATGTCTTGATCAATACATGTTAATTTGATTGTGAGAGCACTAAATTGAAGATAGGAGGTTCCACAAAGTAGGTGGCCATACACCCTATTGTCAAGGGGTAAAAATAAAAATTAATATATTATTTAGTGGTATAATTGCAAAATAATAAAAATTCCCACATGAGATTTTTTATTTTTTATTTTTTTGTTGTTAACAATATTAAACGGATTAAAAGTTTGCCTTTTTAAAAAAAAAAAAAGAAAAAAGAAAAAGCAAAACAAACTTTTCAGCCTATGGTTTTTAATATAGCAATTTAATCCTAAGCTTTTGAATCTAGATATGTTGATCCTCAATTTTTCTTATTTTGTTACACAAGCATCCAATTTCTGGTTACAAGTCAAAATTTTAATCGTTATACTCTTATTTTCCAATTACAAAAAAAATAAAAAAAATTAATTTAAATTAAAAGAACAGATAAGCAATTTGTGTTTAATTATTGAATGGTTGTCTTACTGTCACATTAGGACCAATTGCCACGTTGACAAATAATAATCGTCGTCGGTAATATATGGGACTTGTTAGTGATTAATATGTCTTGAACGTGATAATGTAATAATAAATTAGATACGACGAATTTGAAAAATTAGAAATCAAAATGTTTGACTTTTCAAAATAGGTCGATGTGGAAAGGCTAGACTAGTCTAGCAAATGTTTTTCTTCTCTTCTTAAAATAAATAAATAAATAAATATGTACCTAGGACATCCCCACCTCCGCCACCCCTGCATAGTGTACCTGCCAAGTACATGATCTTCTTGCACGGCTCATTCGCATATGAGACCATCGTTCCGTGAAGAAACTGCTAACCGTACTGTAAACTGTAAACTGTGAAATGTAAACAATTCTCTCCTCCTTGTCAATACACGAGCGAGTGCGTGTGAGTGAGAGAATGTCGACATAAAAAGGGTGATTCGCTACGCAGAATTTGTTCCATTCCATTTTATTCCAACCCACCCTCTCCACATCATTCTACGTAAACCACTCGATTTTAATCGGGTTTCTCCGGTGAGGCCCTCTTCAATTTTCCTTGGTGTTTTCATCTAATTTCAGTGTGATTTTACTCAAGGATTTGTGGGTTTGTGTATTTATTTGCATGTGTTGGTTTTGAAAACTGATTTTTCAGTTGTATTTGTTTGTGGGTTTAGAGATGGCGGAAAAAGATGAAGCTATGGAGGCTCTGAAGAGGGAGGCTGTGGATTTGGTAATCAACTCTTTTACTTCATAGTTCTCTTGTACTTTCTACTTTTTGTGTTGGTTTCTCTGTTTTTTGATGCCCCCCCTCTCTCTTTTTGCTTTGCCTTTTCTTTCTATTCCTATTCGATAATGGGTATTATTTTACTTATTTTTAGTAACAATTATTATATGTTTTCAGGAGAACTTACCAATTGAAGAGGTTTTTGAAAATCTGAGGTGTAGAAAGGAGGGGCTCTCATCTGAAGATGCTCTCAGAAGGCTCGAAATCTTTGGTTATAACAAGCTCGAGGAAAAGAAGGTTCAGTTTTTTCTTTTTTTCCTGTTATCTTTTTAGATTTCTACTTTTGTAATTTTTGGTTCAGTCTTTTAGATTTTTTTGGTTCTATTTATTTGTTCTGATTAAGAGTTTGGTTTTTGCTGGGAAAAAAAATGGGAAAATTTTCAGGAGAATAAGATTCTGAAGTTCTTGGGTTTTATGTGGAATCCTCTTTCATGGGTGATGGAAGCTGCAGCGATAATGGCTATTGCTCTCGCTAATGGAGGAGTGAGCACTCACAATTCCCTTCAATTTGTTCACCTCTGTTTTTTTTTTTTAACGACAAATTATAAGTTTATTTCAGTTTTATTCTGTTTTGGGTCCTATATTTATTTCCATTTTGAAGATGGAAAATTAAGTTTATATGCATAGGTACTCCAATGAATTAAACTGTTATTGATTTTGTGATATTTCTATACTTAAAAATTGGATTTTTACTTTAAAAANNNCCCCCCCCCCCCCCCGGGTCCATTTTTTGTCTTATTATCACTCTACTTATATTTTTAATCTTTACAGGGAAAACCACCGGATTGGCAAGACTTTGTTGGGATTATTACTCTTCTGGTCATCAACTCAACCATCAGTTTCATAGAGGAGAACAATGCTGGTAATGCTGCTGCAGCTCTCATGGCTCGACTTGCTCCCAAAGCCAAGGTAATAAAACATGCTTCTTTTTTCACATTCATAAAACTTACTTACAATTTTCTGAATAAATATCCTAGTATCTAAAATGGTTCTTCTGGTGCTACAGTATGATCCTGTTTAGTAGAATGTCCTAACTTGGCTGATCTCAATGAACGTTCTATAGGTTCTTCGTGATGGGAAATGGAGTGAAGTAGATGCCGCCTTTCTTGTTCCGGGTGACATTATCAGTATAAAGCTCGGGGATATAGTTCCAGCTGATGCTCGTCTCCTTGATGGTGATCCCTTAAAGATAGACCAGGTCATTTTCTGATTACATATTTATTTAGATTGATTTGCATTGAACTCGTACTAAATTCCACATTTGGCTTTACAGTCTGCTCTCACAGGGGAATCCCTTCCTGTGACAAAAGGTCCTGGGGATGGTGTTTATTCAGGGTCCACATGCAAACAGGGGGAGATTGAAGCAGTGGTCATTGCCACTGGTGTGCATACATTCTTTGGAAAAGCTGCCCATCTTGTTGACTCCACTAATCAAGTGGGACATTTTCAGAAGGTGCAAATCGTAAAATTCAACTTTTTTGCTTTTGAACGTCACAATTTTTAAGCATGTTTTGTAGTTGTTTATAATCGGTTTAAATTATAAATATATAGGAATGAGTGGTGATTTTAATGTGTTTAAATTATAAATAGATAAAAATGAGTGGCCGATAAGTGGGTAGTACTTGTAGATCCCACAAAATGTGTAGATAAAAAAGTGGTTTGACTGATTATATACAAACTATAAACAGCTGCCAAACATGCTCATAGAAAGAGTAGCAACGGAGAGGAGATTCTAAGGACCTATTCAATTCAGTTCTATGTTATACTCATTTTACTTTGCAATAAAGGCAAATCTATTTAAATCTCTCCTCATACATAGAGTCCTGTTAGACAAGGAACAGATTTTTGAAAATGATGTTCTTAGATTTGATATTTCTCTACTTTGAATTTATAAATAATTTACGTCTATTTTCACATACTCTTTTTGATTTCTGTCTTGAAGGTGTTGACTGCTATTGGAAATTTCTGCATATGTTCCATAGCCGTGGGAATGATTGTTGAGATCATTGTAATGTACCCGATTCAGAATCGGCCTTATCGTCCAGGAATTGATAATTTACTTGTGCTTCTTATTGGAGGAATTCCAATTGCAATGCCAACTGTTCTGTCCGTGACAATGGCAATTGGTTCTCACCGTTTATCGCAGCAAGTAGGCTCCTTTAATTTCTGGAGTTGATGCCATTGTTAACTGGTTTGAAGTGTTCATATGTAAATTCATTTATTGTTGATTTCCTAGGGAGCCATTACCAAAAGAATGACTGCCATAGAAGAAATGGCTGGCATGGACGTACTTTGCAGTGACAAAACTGGAACCTTGACATTAAACAAATTAACTGTTGACAAAAATCTTGTGGAGGTTGGTGTAATAGTGTTTACTTTTTGTATTTACATGCTTAAAGTTATTGCAGTCTGATGTCAAGTCCTGAGCTATATTTGTAGGTCTTCGCTAAAGGAGTGGATGCAGATACAGTTGTTTTAATGGCTGCCAGAGCTTCTCGGTTGGAAAATCAAGATGCTATTGATGCTGCTATAGTGGGGATGTTGGCCGACCCCAAGGAGGTATGCAGATATCACATATGAGCATTTTGGTAGATTTTGATGGTACAGTGTAGCATAGAAATGAATCCATTACACAGTAGTATTGTTTCTACCTTCCAATATTTGATATTCTGCTGTACTGCAGTTAATCAGGAGAGATCTCCAATTAGCTTCTTCCTGTTGCTTTTTAACTTAATTTTTTCTGCTCTTTTTCTTCTGCATTGCATCATATGCATGTAAAAGGCACGTGCTGAAATTCAAGAGGTACATTTCCTGCCTTTCAACCCAACGGATAAGCGCACAGCTTTAACATATATTGACAGTGAAGGAAAAATGCACAGAGTCAGCAAAGGTGCTCCTGAACAGGTATAACAGATGAGGGTCTTATAATTAATCACTATGACATTGCTAGCCAGTTGTCCTAATCTATGCTCGTAACTTGGTTTCTAGATCTTGAATCTTGCACACAACAGATCTGAGATAGAGCGTAGAGTTCACTCTGTGATTGATAAGTTTGCTGAGCGTGGATTACGGTCTCTTGCAGTAGCTTACCAGGTGATTTGTTTTCTATTTCTTATCACTCTTATACTTTCCAATAGGACATTTTATGTTCAAACTGTGACTAATAGTCTAAATATTCCACAGGAAGTTCCTGAAGGAAGAAAGGAAAGTCCGGGGGGTCCATGGCAATTTATTGGCCTCCTGTCTCTGTTTGATCCTCCTAGGCATGACAGTGCCGAGACAATCCAAAGGGCTTTGAATCTTGGGGTGAATGTTAAGATGATTACTGGTGAGTATTTTATTTTTCAATTTCTGACACTAGAGAACCTCATTGTTGATCAGATAAATCAGGACTATTTGCTCAAAGTTGTGGCTGTATTCTGCAGAATATCATGCTTGTCTTAGCTATATTAAGATGTAAGCGTATGTCTATGTATGGAAAATTAAGTAGTTGAGTCTGAAGCTATGATAAAGAATAGGCTCAAGATTTTCACTTCCCATCTGTATAGAAGAAGCCCTGACAACATGAAAAAGAGATTGCTGGTGAAGGTGGAAATTTGAAATCTGTGTCATGGAGGATGGCGGCAGTTTTTTAATCTATGATTAATGAACAGTATTAATTATTTTCTGGTAGGACAGAGGTCTTTCAAACCTTGTTTGTTAAATGGACTACAAATTTCATATTTTTGAGTATAGACTTACGTTTATATTTACGGGTTTCAGCTATTTACGGAAATCTTGTTCCAGTTTTTAATAAGAGTTCTCCTAACCCGTTTCTGTAATGTCTCAACGACTATATTAAATCTCTGCCAGGTGATCAGTTAGCAATAGGAAAGGAAACAGGACGTCGTCTGGGTATGGGAACCAACATGTATCCATCATCGGCTTTATTAGGCCACAACAAAGATGAGTCCATTGTTGCTTTACCTGTTGATGAGCTAATAGAAAAGGCTGATGGTTTTGCTGGTGTTTTTCCTGGTAAGGCTTGTATTTTTATATTGCTGTTAAAATTAAAAGGATACGTTTATTCATATGGTTACAGCCTTCTCTGTGTATATCTTTACCAAGACACAAGACTCAACTGGATCAGAGGATTGTTAGTCCTTGAGTCTAGTGCCATATGGCGGGCTTCCAAAGTAGTTTTCATATTTCTTCGTTGTAATTCTGATAGTTGCTAAACTGGTCTCTACTTAATAATTATTGGCATGTCCTCTCAGCATTTAAAATCTCGGATTGAAATAATTTTCAAACAAATTACTCCCTCATTGACTGGCATCATATTAATTTTGTTGGTAACAGAGCACAAGTATGAAATAGTAAAACGTTTGCAAGCCAGAAAACATATATGTGGAATGACTGGTGATGGGGTCAATGATGCTCCTGCACTCAAGAAGGCAGACATTGGAATAGCTGTTGCTGATGCAACAGATGCTGCACGAAGCGCTTCTGACATAGTCCTGACGGAACCTGGTCTCAGTGTTATCATTAGTGCTGTTCTAACTAGTCGAGCCATCTTTCAGAGGATGAAAAATTACACTGTAAGTTGTGCTTTCAACATCCAGCATGTTCCATGTGGAACATGTCTACATAAAAGAACAATTTTATTTTCAATATGTTTTAACTAGACATTTATGCATGGTGACATATCTGGTAATGAAGCAAGATTTATCATTTCTTTCCAATTATCAAATCTTCTCCTACCCAATCCTCTCCTATGCCAAATAGCTTTGTCGTCTATGGGACAGCCATTGTTGCTTCCGGTTAGCTTTGGTTTGTGCATGGTCTGTTATTGGTTTTCCTTTATGAAATTCTTCTCCCTTAAACAATTGTGGTCTTGTGTTCCTTGAATGCAGCCTTTTTGTTAATATTATGATTATTTATAACTGTCCCTTTAATCTAACTAATTTCTTTAACTTCTGTGCAGATATATGCTGTTTCCATCACAATCCGTATTGTGGTAAGTATTAAACTGGTTATATTTTTATCAAAAACCATAAGTGAAGTTTTCTGACAAAATTATTTTGTCTTTGTGGCATTAAAATATGGCCAGAATCACTTTTGACTTTTGATTGCCTTCTAATGAATTGAGCTTATCCTTTTGCCCACTTATTATGTAGCGATTGTTTTTTCAGCTTGGTTTCATGTTACTTGCACTCATATGGAAGTTTGACTTCCCACCCTTCATGGTTCTCATAATTGCCATCCTTAACGATGGTAAGCATTTCTGGTTTATAACAAACATTCTTGTATGGGGAATGGGAGATCCAGATGCAGGGCACGTGGAGGGGCGGGCTGTTGTGGTAGAAGATTGTGTGGTAAAATTCTGACATCTTTAGGCTCTTTTCGGTTTGCTAGGTACCATTATGACAATATCGAAGGATAGGGTGAAACCATCTCCTTTACCTGACAGCTGGAAGCTTTCTGAGATTTTTGCGACAGGAGTCATTCTTGGAGGTTACCTAGCAATGATGACAGTCATCTTCTTCTGGGCAGCATATGAAACAGACTTTTTCCATGTAAGTAACTACTGATTGAGTTTTATGACATGGACTATTAATTCAGTACAGCTGGGCGCGGGTTGGGTTGGTTTTTTGTCCAGCCCAAACCCTACCCAACCCGATTATTAGTCTAAACCAAACCCAACCCAAACCGATCAAGCTTGGGTTGGGTTGGTCGGTTTGGGCTCCCAATTCAAGTTGGATCTGGTTATTTTTGTTGAATTTGAACAATTTTTAAAGTTTGAAACCACTTGAAAATCTCCATTTTTTAACCTTTACAAGGAATTCTTTCCAAAAATTAAAATATAAATTTGAAACTATAGAACATTTTCCTTTTATAATTTTTTTGGAATTTATTCATTTCATTATCATGTCCTTAATTTTTAGTTTAACGTTAAATTATTTTGCATTTGTACATAGTATTCATACCAATCAGCCTATGTGAAAAAAAAAAAAGGCCATTTGTACATTCCAAAATCCTTCTCGTCTCCATTATTGTGTCAATTTAGGTTTTTTTTGGTGTGTTTTTTCTATCCACCTTCTATATACCATCTTGGGTTCCTCTTTACATGTAGCTGCACTCAGTATTATTGCTACCTGCTTAACAAGAGAGAGTTGCCTGTAAAAACATATCCCTTTCAGTTTATTCTATATAAGCTGCACCAAAAACCACTTATTTCCTGACATCTTTGTATTGATTTTGTCATTCTCTTCATTGTTTGACAAAATGTTCGGCGTTTTTCTTTATATGTGATAGTATCTATATCTTGGCTTTCATTTACAAAAGTGTTCCTCTACAAACATCAAATTCTGACACTTTTAATTGGGGGTTTACTCTGAAATCATTTGTATCCAATTTGTTCATCAAAAGTTTTATTTGATCTTCAATTGTTTATATCTTATCTATCGGTTTGAATCTATTACAGTCTCCTCAGTTTAAATATTTTATTAGGAATATACCCATCATGCCTGTTGAGAATTTTTTCTGTGCTTTGGATAATGGAGTTTCCGTGATGCCATTCTTACTTTTTCTTTATCTTTCATTTCCTTCGTTTTTGAAATTGGAAAGAAATACTATCTTCTCTTGCCCTTTTAAATCAATCACTTTTACTTGGTGGAGATACCCAAGAACTTTTTGCTAAGTTTAGGTCTTTTACACTTTCCTTTCAACTCACAGAATGCATTTGGGGTCGCAAGTCTCAAGAAAGGGGCTCGTGATGATTTCAAAAGGCTGGCCTCAGCAATATACTTGCAAGTGAGTATCATCAGTCAAGCCCTCATATTTGTGACAAGATCCAGAAGTTGGTCTTTCCTAGAGCGTCCAGGACTTCTGCTTGTGGGGGCTTTCCTTATTGCACAACTGGTGAGACAGCTGCTTTTCATTTCTTTTAGAGAGATGCTCCACGTACAGGAAATATTTCACAGAAAAATTCACAGGACACCCACACATGTGTGGGTCCCGCACATTTTTTTTTAATACATGGTGGGCCTCACCATGTGAGTATTTTGTCAAGTCCCTGTGAAACATTTCCTGTAATTGAGGATTAATTCTTTCTTTTATTTGAGGGCGTATAGCATGTTTGGCAAAGCTTAAAATAACATGTCTCTAAACATATTTGGATAACTCTATTTTTCCCCCCACTTTTTTATAAAAGTAAGTTAAAAAAACACTTTGAAAGTAACTCTTGGCTTATTGTTAAAATAAGTACTTTATTAAGCTCAGCCAAACACACTACAAAGTACAAATGCTTTCTCCTATATTCACTCTGTTTTTCTGTGGACAGATTGCTACCCTGATTGCTGTGTATGCAAACTGGAGTTTCTCTGCAATTGAAGGCATTGGATGGGGCTGGGCTGGGGTTATATGGCTTTATAACCTCGTATTTTACTTTCCACTTGATTTGATCAAATTCTTCATCCGATATGCCTTGAGTGGGAGGGCTTGGGATCTCGTTATAGAGCAAAGGGTATGAAATAGACAACTTAATGAACTAAGTTGATGAAGCTGTTTCTTGACATCGTTTGTGGAATGTTCTTTTTCAGATTGCATTCACAAGGAAAAAGGATTTTGGAAAGGAAGATCGTGAGCTTAAATGGGCTCAGGCACAGAGGACTCTCCATGGGTTGCATCCCCCCGAGACGCAGTTTACTGATCGTAGTAATTACAACGAGCTTAATCAAATAGCTGAAGAGGCAAAACGGCGAGCTGAGATAGCAAGGTACAAAAATAGTTTCATTTTAAATACGAAAGTTCGGCCTATATTTCTTAATTGGTTTTAGAGCTATATAATACAATAAATCGACAACAAATGGAAACATGGTGATATTTTGTGAGCTGGCTTCTATTATCATAACAGAAGGGATCAAGTGTTGGAACGTTCCATCAAAGATTATTTGAAATAATAATATTTTTCTCCAAATATAGGTTTACAAAATTAAAATTCTTCATATTGTATGCTTCCTTGCCCTCGCATGTTTCTATTTGCAATAGCTTTTTTTTTTCAAAAAAAAATTTGCTCTTTCATCTAAATTTTAGTTCACCCTAACACTATTTCTAGGTCCACCCCTGCTTTTAACCTGCATCTTTACGAAGGTTGGAGTCTTTCGACAATTGAGATTTTTTTTTTTTTTTTTTTT
>CAIGRF010287264.1:0-18274 GCA_903798235.1 Fraxinus ornus | reverse complement strand
GAGTAATGCTATGGTAACATAGAGTTTAACATAATGGATGACCAATTAGTCATTTTGGTCATCCATTATGTCAAAGTCTATGTTACCATAGCATTACTCTAAATTCTTTGTACAATCTGGTGCACCAACCACAACCTTATGCCCATCTTGGCCCATTGGCTCGTCTCAAGGTTGGGAGGGTCAAGACTAGCCAGCGGTAAAATTTATTATTGTGCTATGACCCTTTTTTTTTTGGCTCAATTTTTTTTTATTATATTAGGCCCTTTGAACCACAAATAACAAGCCTGATGTGATGTGACTGCCTTGAAGCAGCACAGTACCGTGCTTTTCACTTGCCAATTCGTCCCACTTATTAATTCAACGGAAAATTTTTGCATTTTTCTCATAATTAGCCATTGCAGACAGTTTATACCGTTTTAAGTTTCTGGTTGATGAGTGTCGGCGTCCATTTTATGATGCATTACTTTGCCTTGATTTGCAGGCTGAGAGAACTGACTACACTGAAAGGCCATGTTGAATCCGTCGTAAAACTGAAGAATCTTGATATAGAAACAATTCAGCAGTCATACACGGTTTGAGCCGTCGTCTGATGCACGATTTCCTCATTCCCTGTGTAGAGATGAGATCTGGGGTTCTGTCGATTATGTGGCCTATAGACATCCCTCGATGATTGATCAATCAATCAAACCATAGAAGATCTGTGTCCACTTTTTTGTGTATATTGGTCTATTTGAGGGGTTGGGGTTAAAGCTAGATTTGAAAATAGAATCAAGTATCTTCTTATACTTCTTTAGCATTCCAGTTATAATTATTGAATGGCAGAATTTGATCTTTACTGCTGCTAAAATTTGTAAAACATATTACTATATAGTTATGTATTATTGCGGCATTTTATGTAAAAAAAAATTACAAGCACTTGCTTATATTGACTAAAATTCTTTTAAGAAATTCATAAATAACATTAAAAAGAAAATAAATAACTCAGTTAGGTATAAAATATAGGGGAAATTAAACAAAACCAGAATAATAAAAATACAATTTCAAAAATCAGATATAAATTTTATTTATATAAAAATCAAATATTAATTCAAATCTTTGATACTTCCCAAACCCTACAAATCCCAAATCATTACCCATATTTTCCTTATTTCTCTCTCCCTCTCTCCCGTCGGCGGCTTCGACGTCAACAGCCGGCACCCGTTCCCAACCGCCATCTTCATCGCCGGTAGGTAGTGTTGGGGGCACTGCAGCCCGAATCTTCCGGGCGCGGCTGTGATTTGTGAAATCATTCCGGCGGTCAGTTCCCAGTCGCCGTCTTCATCCGGTTCTCTGATGTTTGGATCTTATTTTCATATAACCAGAAATCAAAATGTTCCAAGAACACACATCCTTTTCACGCATCTCATCAAACAATTTCTGGGCATCCAAAATACTCTCACATTTACAGTACAAATCAAGAATCTTATTTGAAACAAAAATCCCAGGTACAAAACTTGAGCCTTTAATATGAATACAGACTCTTGCGCCTTCTTCCAGAGCTCTCTTTTCAATACACAATTGCAAAATTGTCGCATATATAGCGGCAGATGGAGAGTGAACATGGTTTTCAAGTACTCTGATCGCGTCCTTTAATCGCTTTTGTTGGCAGAGGATTTCAACGCCTTCTTTGAATTTCTGCTCTCTGCATAAGCGATTTATGAAAAGTGGATCACTGTTTTCTGACGATTTAAAGGGCGATCTGTGTTTTTTTGGTTTAAATGAGTTGCAGAAGAAAATGCTGAAGATGAAGAAAAAATCAGCGAGCGTAGTAGTGCTGTGGTTGTGGGTAGTGGTGGTCGCGGTGATGTCAATACTTTTAGATGATGGTTTGCCGAGGTGGTGGTGGTTCTGACCACGGGATTTTGGTTGCCTAGGTGGCAGTGGTCACAAGAGTTTGGGAACAGATTATTTGGTCGTTTGTGATAATTAAATTGATTAATATATGATCGATAGACAATATTTGATCAATAAAAAAAAATTTGTGACCAAAGATAATGTGTGACCTAAAAAATTGTTAATTTGTGATCGATAATTTGTGACTGTCTTCTGAATTGTAACTTATAATGTTTGTGATTTGTGACCGATAAATAAGTTGTGATATTTCAATTTTTTTATTGTGATCAATGAACAAATTTTTACCTGTAAAATTTCTGAATTGTGACATATAAAATTTCAAATTCGTGACCGTAAATTAATTTGTGATCAATAAACAAATTGTGACATATAAATTTTTTGAATTATGACCGTAAAATAATTTGTGATATTTCAATTTTTTATTTGCAACCGATGAACAAATTGTGATCTATAAAAATTTTGAATTGTGACCGTAAAATAATTTGTGACATGCAAAATTTGTGATTTGTGACAAAATTACATGGAATTGTGATATTAATATATTTAATTAATAAAATATATGTTTAATCAATTAATTTAAAAAAAATCTGAGATTTAAAATTTTAAACCTTAAAAAATTTGAAATTTGAAATTTTAAACATTCTCTCTTAAATTTGAAATTGGTAAAGTTAAACCTTTTAGTTATGAAATCTTCCCAAGTCGAAATTGGAATGGAAAGGTCAAAGGGGAAGGATAAGGCTCAAATGCTAGGCTAACAAAAAATTAATAAATGGACCAAAAAATTAAAATTAAAATTTGAATTTAGAAGTTGGGTTGGGTTGGGTTGGGCTAGGCATGGACTTGGCTGGTTTGTTCAATTAATTTCCTACTTTGTTTAGAAAAATTAAAATAATTTAATTAATTCAATATAAAAAATTTAAAAAATTATTTAGATTTAGTTCTTATTCGGGTCTTTGGTTCTGGGTCTAGAACAAGAACCAACCCAAACTCATCAGTTCTCAATTCAGATACCCGTTCGAGTATTTAATTTATGAAGAATCGCTCGATTCGGTTCGATTCGGGAGTTTTGTCCACCCCTACTAAGGAGGGCTCGTCACTAGTTCTAAACCCAATGATCAATGAGACTCATACATTGAAAACATGATGGCTTGTTGAAAATCATATTTTCTTTTCTTTTGGGTCACAATCATCCTCATGACAAGTTGGTGGACTAGGTGAGCTAAACACGGTATACACTTAATTCGATAGAATTGTCCAAAATAAGATTTGCACTATTATTTCTCGATGAACATCTTGTGACTTATCTCAAACATAATCAAGCTTCTGAATTGAACACTTTCGTGAACATTTGTCTTTAATTCTATTTTCAATGGGAATCACGTACTCAAACAAGTGTTCAACTTTTTCAATAAATAATAGATAAAATTATTATGTTAAATAATCAATGAACAAATATGAAAAATCTACAACAAACTAACTAAGTTAACTTAGTGTACCCAATTCGGTTAGCCTTGCCCTTAGTGAGTTAGTATTTCACTTTGGTCAATCTCCCTAGATCTTGATTTTTAGGGTTTTAACCAGTTGGGTTACGATTGGGCCTTAGTTGACTTAGTGCGATGTCGTAAGAATTGGGGTGAAATAATAGTCTAATCCTGTTACTTTCATTAAAATAGCAATGTATCATTTTTCAGAACTAGATAAACGATAGGGTGTCATTTTCCTTTCAAAAATCTTCAAAGAAATCTAATTTGTTTGACCAAACTCTTCACAACTATTGAACTAAATTCTCATTCTTCTTAGTGCAGTTACAAAAGTAGTGAATATTAAGAAACATGAGAATTCAAATATCACCTTCGACAATATATCATAATGCGATATTGTGCAAAGAACTCGAGAACAATAATAATATAGAAATAGCGACTAATCAAACTCTGATGTATTAGAACATTAAGTCCATATTTGGTAGGGATTAAAATTTTAACCACATATTTCATCAACTTTTATCAAAATCTAATAAAAGTATAATTTTAATCCCCACCAAACGGGGCTAAAATTTCTATTTGCATTTACAAGGAAAACTAAAATGCAGTCATATAGCTTGCAATTAGTTAATGCTTTAATATTCATTTTCAAACAGGTTGTGCATCTCTGACTCGAACAGGTCAAAATAACAGACCAAGTCTTATTCTCAACCGAATGCAATAATTCTTCAAAAATATGGTGTTAATCTCTCTCTCTCTCTCTCTCTCTCTCTCTCTCTCTCTCTAGATGGTAAGACACTGAAGGAAATCATGGAAATCGTAGCTAGCTCAAAACCCAACTTAAGGGGCTCATTCAACATAAAGAAAATCAGGGAACTCGAGTAAGAAAATTAAGGACCATATGTACTCCAGATACAAGAAAAAGATTTATACCACATTCAAATGTAATTCCAGACCTTAAAACTTTAAGGTTCCATTTGATAGGTAAAAGAATTTCAATTTCATGTTAGTTGGAAAATAAAAACCCACCAAATCTATAGGAATTCGTTTTCCATGAAAATAAAGAAAATGCAGTTTAAAGTGGATCTACATTGAAATTCGGTTTCCATTTCTACGTTGCAATCAAACGGTCAAACTGAAATTCGTTTTTCTCGGATGTGATATTTTCCATGAAAAATGTGGCAACCAAACAGAGCCTCAGGTGCACACAGTAAATTCCAGTGAAAGAAATCAACCAAAATTTTGAATAGTAACCATGTCGAAAACATATCTTCATTGGTACCCAAATAAAAGAAGTGACGTAAAAATCAAGAATCACATAAATCTCACTGGAAAAACCGTACAAAATCGTGGTATTAAAGGGGAATAGATGAAGCATTCACGCCTAATGATAGTCCACTACGACATTGTTTCCTGAAATTGGATTTGGTGATTTAACTCTTATGAAGTGGCAATTCGCGAAAATGGCAGTTGTTGTTTGCTATTACAAATAGTTAATTATATTTTATTAAATTAATTGTTTCTCCTATTTTTTATTAATTAATAAAAATCTAAATCCCTCTAAATATTTTAATTAGCATTATTAATATATTATACTATATTTTGTTTATAAAAAATATTTATTATGTGAGGCTCTTAAAATTGCATTTAGTACTATAATTTATATGTATTATTAAATAGTTTTTAGATGGATTAAAAATTAAAAATCATATTAAAATAAAAGATACATTTTTATATTTTTTTTATGCCTATACTTCCTCTAGATTCGCCTAGCCTAAAACCTGTATGACTCGTCGCGCATTACACTTTTTAGAATACTGTGTACATGTTGATTGACTATCTTATTTTATTTTTATGTTTTGAATTTGAAAACATTTTTATTATAAACTTCTTTATTTCTCATTTATTTATTTTATTGACAAATACAGTGCCATAAAAATATTTAATCGACCCAACTATTTATAACAAATCGGATCGGGTTATTATCTGATCGGACTGACCTTATATCCATATTTGATCTATTTAGTTAAGAAATTATCGAATTCGGACTCTGATCGAATTATCGAACTGACCTTAAATTCATCTCTCATTAATTTGATCATATTCGGATCAAATTCGGATCAAAATTCAATCCATTGACAAATCTATTTGCGATGACGTTGGAACGTTGCGATGGTGGAGACGAATATGAGAAATGAGAGACAAACCCTATACAGAAAGTGAAGAAGTCATCACCGATTTAGGCAAGGTCCAACAATTCTCCAAAAAATCGGTGCTAATCAAATTTCTTAATTCGTAAGCATGCTTAAGAATAATCTGGAGAATAACTTTTGCCCACCGCCATTCTAGATCTCTCTAGGAAAATATCTTATTATCAATTTATGGAATAATCTAGAATTAAAAGCCTCCAAATCCACCGACATATCACTGCTATGAATATGGTTCTGGCTTTGTATTCTACTATGAATTGAGAGTGATGAAATGTGAGTGGTAAGTGAGAAAGAAAGGCAGCATGACTATATGGGTGGGCAGAGAGAGAAAATAGTTGCTGTGAGTAAAAGAAATATTATTGGTGTGTGAGTGCTTTTTTGAGTGACAAAATTTTATTGGGTGACCCTGCATTTATAAGTGATTTTTCATCAATAAGAATCATTTTATTTGGGATTTAAACTCAATAATTTGGCATCAGAAAGAGGCGGCCGGGGACAAATTTTTTAGCTTTTTGAAATCGTGCACAAAGTGGAATTGTGAAGCTCCTCTATTAAAGTTTGTTTGATGACAATGAGATAAATCAAATTTCAATGAGCGAATACAAGTGGATGGTGGGGTAAAGAATCTCAATAATAAAAACTATACCATATAACAAATTTGCATGGAGTCATATTTTCATAGACAAGGCTTGTGGGAAGTACGTAGTTGGTGGAAGCAACGTGATGCCACCGAGAGGGTCAAAACTCTAAAGAAATTGAGAATTAAAGCCGATAAGACTATATTCGTTATAAAAACAAGAATCATGTAAACATTGTTGGAGCACATAAGAGACAAAACTAAATCAAAGGAAGCATGGAACATTTTGACCACACTATTTTCAAAGAAAAATGATTTGAAGTTGTAGCTTCTGGAAAATGAGTTACTTTCACTCACTCAAGGAGAATTGACGATAATTCAATATTTTTAAAAAGTTAAATATCTTTGTAACGAAATTTTTGAATTAGATTTTTCGAGTAAAATTTTGGAGTCTAGAATGAGAAGAATAATTATACATGGATTAAGATCCAATTTAGAGGTTCCATTGCCGCTATACAAGGTTGGCCAGAGCAACAATCACTAGTAAATTTCGAAAATTTTCTAGTCAACCAAAAAACGTCGACAAAGCAAATGTTAGGAATCTCAATAAAGAAAGAGGAGGAAGAAGCATTACTCAACTATAAAAGAAGATGTCAATTTCGTCAACAAAATAATACAAAATAAAAAAAAAATGAAAATCTAAAGGACAAGTCGAAGTAAGCTATCAAAAAGGAGAGCTTGGACAAAATTGTGATAAGAGACGCCAGCTAGCTAAGGGATATCAACGAACTAATGATTCGTGCTTCGTACGTGGAAAATGACGCCATAATGCTGAGACTGTTGGTTTAAAAAAGAGCCAATAGAAGGCAATGTAGCAACCCCTAACAAAGAAGAGAAGTACAATAGTAAAGAAAAATGTGATGATGAAGCATCTACTACAATAATTGAGCAAGTTTAAGAAAAGAAAATCAATTCAAGTATAAAGGATGAATCATCGTTGGCAGTAGTCCTGCCTGAACAAATGAATTGTGAAGATAATTGGATCGATGACTCAGAAGAGGACATCGTGGTTCATGAAAAGTGTTCTTGATGGACTCCAAAGAGGGAGAAGACTTAGAATAAGTGTTTGAAGAAGCATATTCTTGATAGACACCATAGAGGAAAGAGTTGTTAGATTTAAATGAACTAGAAGACAAACTGCAAGAGGAGATCACAAAAGTACAACAACAAAGTTCCGAGGAAACAAAAGATGCATTATGGAGTAAGTTCGAGGTAGGGATGAAAGCGACAATAGGTGGTGGTGGTGACGAAATTAATTTTCCCCATTTTTTGGTAGGTGGGGTAGAATGAGGTGGGAAGAAATAGATACAAGAGAATATTTTTTATATATTAAAATTGTTAAGTTACTATTTTTCCCTTTTACAATTTGGTCAACTAATGGTCAACTAGATGGATTTCATCTATTTGGAGTCCATATACCTATTTAAAAAAGGTTAGGGACCCCCGTTGGTACAAATTGAAAGTTAGCATAAAGTCTGCAAAAATTGAAAATGTTAGGGATCGCTGCTGCAATTTTTCATATATAAATTGATATTTGATCAATGTTTTCCTTCATAGAAAAGCATAATAGTCGTAAATGGAAATGTTATAACACGACTGTTTAGAGAAAAAAAAAAAGAATTAGGTTTATAATTATGGTGTAACAATAAATTATTTTATGTGCAAACAGATTAGAACCCCATTTATGTTATTTTAATTAAGAATATTTAAGTAAATAAGAGAAAAACTTAAAGTTATGGTGTAACTGTTTCGCACAGAAAGTCGGGTCTCGCTAACAATTAAGAGATGGTTCAGACGATTGTGTAAGGAACGGACCTCTTGAGAATTCCCAAAAAATGGTGCTTTATTAATGAAGATTTACAATCGGCGAGAAGCGAAATGCCTCCAAGGGGCGCAAGCACACAGAACAATTGAAAGTTAAGTTCGATAAACGTAAAGGAAATGAAAATTACATATTCTCTATTCGAGAGTGTTNCGTTTTGTAACTACCCACGTCTTTTACCAACACTTGTCGTCGTACTGCTGGTTGTCCTGTAACTACACACTTTCTTCATTATGGCTGACTTGTTATGGAAATTCCGTTTTAACTGCTGTTATTACTTTCGTTATTTAACTGTTTATAACTGAGATTTTTGAATCATGGGACGCGATGAGATTGCTCATTAACTGCCTCAGTAACCGTTGTTTATAATAACAACTCGCCCTGGGCTTGGACGTTTCGCAGTCTTGGGCGATGATAGCTCCGTCGTCCTGAATATATATAAAGTGTTGTGTTCGCCCAGAGCTTGGGCATCTTGTATACTTGGACGATGATGGGCCTCCACTACATGCCTTCGTCTTGGGCCCTTTTACATGATCTCACCTGGGTCTGTCCCTTCGAATCTCTTAATTGGGCTTCACTCCTTGGGTCATTTAATTGGGCCTCATTTTAATGCGTCAACAATTACCCCTCCAATATAGCAGAATTAATATCGGTTATTAATCTCATGCCATATTCATTCTTTGTATCTTTCCGCAATACTTGAAATCCTAAGAAAGAAGAAGAATCATAATTATTACCTTGTTGGCGGTGACCTTATACATCCCAACAAGTGAAACATCATGTCATTCTTATATATCAAAGAACAAGCTATTTCCCCGCACCATTCTACCCACGTTACGCTTTTATAACGCTACTATTAATCTTCTTGCTCTTCCGGCACTTGCACTCCCATACCTTTGAGAAAAACTTTGATATATGGCGACTTCAGAGAACTCCTTTAGTTTTGAAAATTATCAAGAACTTCTTACCAAGCCATATGTATCTCCAGTTCCTCTTTCATCAACCAACTCTGACATCAACGAGTTTTTTCTGAGTCCATCATTTAATGATGTTGATTCGGTGGGGAAAGCCGCGGTGGGCCAGTTGTTTCCATGTACTCAAGATCCCCCTTTTCTAAATCATTTTCCATTAAAGCCAATTCGAAAGAGAGGTATTCGTACTTGGCCCAAATCCGATGCTACTTTTCATTTTTGGCATACACATTTAGAAAAATATGGCCCCACTAAGGCAATTTTTGATCGCATTAAGATTTCTGATCTATTAGAAATCGCTCTTCGTCCTCCAACTTATGACCCCGTGCTTTTTTCGATTGCCCTGAGTTTCTGGTCTTCTGAGTATAATATTTTTTTCCCTCTTGGCCTAATGTCCATTACTCTAAGGGATGTTGGCGCTTTAGTTAATCTTCCGCCTCTGGGCGACACCATCTCTCCTACCCTTTTGGTCACTGGTGCTGCTCCGAAATTTGACAAGAAACTTACTGACTCCTATTCGGACATGCAAGAGATTTATAAGAAATACTACCAATGAACCCACTCATGCTGAGCGTGTGGCCTTCCTTCAGGTTAAGCATTGTAAATATGTCATTTGCGTGCCAAGCATGAAACCTTCTATGTCTTATTTGCCTATAGCACATGAGTTAGCACGTGGTAGGTCCTTGAACCTTTGCTCATTGTTCCTAGCTACCTTTTATAGAGACATGGCTTCTCTTTAATCCCAACTGCGGAATAGTGCATCTCCTACTGGCAGTGGGTCTCTTTGGCTTGCTCAATTGTGGTTGAGAGCCTATTTTCCATAGCTTGGTGCTCCTCCAATTCCATCTAGATCAGTTAGCTATTACGGGCTATTCATTAACCAATTGGACCCTGTGAGAATGTCCAATAGAGAGGTCTTTACGTTCTTTTACACTTTGAATTCCATTCCTTCATTTTTTCCTTTCTCTACCCACTAAATTTCAATTTATGTGCAGTATCCTCCTACCATGAATGATGCAAGCACAACTTTACTCGTTTGCGTTCAATTTTTGATTGGGAAGGAACTGTTTCATGATATCTTGACTGGCACAAATGTCAAGGCCGGGGTTGAGATATATGCTCCCCTGGGCATGTTCCTCCATATTTCTCAAAGAACTTGACAGACCACTTTCATACTATAACCAAAACATATGCTCAGGCCATTGATGCCCGCAATATTCTTTTGATTCAGGGCTTTTCTATGGCACCTTTCAACCCCATTTCTGTTACTCACCCGATTTTTGATTGACTCTGGCCGGCGGTGAAGCGTAGATTGTTTACAACTGATGCTAACCGTGCTTTCCACTTTCTAGAGGGTCCAGGGAATCCCCATGTTTCTCCCATTCTTGCTATCTCTCCCGTTTCAAAGAGTTCTGCTTCTCCTTCGAGGTCCCATCATGCTCGTGTCAAATGTTCCATGGCAAATCCTACTCCTTCTGGTTCTTCCTCTGTTCAAACTGACGCAACTAAGGATACCTCCAACCGTAAACGGCCAGTGTCAACTTTACCCAGTCTGCCTGATGATGATGATGTTCCTCTCATAGTCAAGAGAAAGGTATTTGACTTCGTTTCTCCATATAGGGATTGCTTACTCGTGATAAATCATTCATGTGTTAATGCGTTGCCTGGACTTTTCAGAAGGGTTCAGCTTCTCCCTTGAAGGCTCTGCCTTTGCCAGACCTTGTTTCACCATCTTCCACTAAGATTTCCTCATCCAAGTCACTTGGAGAGAGGATTTTAGCTACAAGCCAAGTTGGAGAACTTCCATCTTCCCAGGGTGCTGGCCTCCTACGTGTTGAATCGAAAAGTGATACAAATTGTATGGTTACTTTTCTCATCTATATTGTTGGATCGCAGCTCATTACTCATCGTCGTTTGACTTTTGTAGAAATTCCTATAGATTTGCCTATTATGGAAGGGCCTGCTGGTTCAGACAAAGGAAAGTCTCCCCAAATGGTCGGATTGTCTAGTGATATGCCCCAAGTCTCCTAAGCTGTTAATGCGGTATCTTTTGATTTGCCTTTTATCTTTGCTTTGTTTGTTGTGAAAGGAATGCTAACTGCTTACATTTTCCTTGCAGGGTGCTGATGTTATTTTATGCTCCATCCAGGACCTGCTTACCTCTTGGGAATGAGAGAAAGCAAATGCTACCTCTGGCTCATTTCCAGCTAGTCATCCTTCTGCCTCATCTGTTGTCTCCTCAAAAGAAAATATGAACGTCATCAAGCAGTCATTGCTTGAGTATGTTGCCTTCATGGACATGGATGTTAACCAGGCTAGTGTTTCTGGCCAAAAGGATAATTTTGAACAGCTGAGTGCAAAGATGGCTCAAGTACTAGAGCTTCCATCCCTCAAGATTTCGACTGATTTCAAGCTGATGTTGAAGGTTATTCATTTCGAAATTCGCTCTTTGATGACCAGAAATGTTGAATTGAAAACCCAAACGGCTCAGTACCTTCGTGCCTCAAATGAAAATGAATCTTTATTCCAAGAGCTCGAGAAGGCCAATGTTCATTTAAATGAGATTTCTTCTGAGCTTATGATCGAAGATTCTTTGATGATGAAGCTGGCCGCAAAAATGAAAGAGCTCCAAGCAAGAATGGATGACTGCAGGGGTAGACTGGCTGCTAAAGAGCGTGTTGTTGCTCAAGAGGTTGAGCGACACAAGCCTTTGGTTGAGCGTTACACGAAGCTGAAGGTTGATGAAAACTTCGTGATTGAGCTATCTAAGGCCTTTAATGAGCAAGGTGACGAATGGGGAAGGCTTAGGGAACGGATGCGCTCTATGTGGGGCAAGTTATAATTAGGACATATTACTTATTGACATTCTTTTGTAGGACGATTTCGTCCTAAACTTTTATTTTTGTAATTATGACTGGTAGCCACTGTTAACTTATAATGGCATCCAATTTTGTCAATGAAGTAATCTTCCCGACCATTTACTTGGATTTTGCAACAACACAATCGACATATGCTGTAATTATCAATATTTCCCAAACTTAAATACTAAACTCGTACCCCGTCCTTGTACATTTCTTTTAGTGCACCTTCACTTAGAATAAAACTTTTGACTTTCTGGCGTCTCTTCAAGATTTAGACCTTCAACTTCGTTTATTGCGCATCTGGTTGTTTGCATTCTGCCCCTTCACCTTCATGCCTCTATAAATTTGAGTATTTGTTGCATATTCACCACCTTCTTTCTTGCTATCTTTTGTAATACTCGACTTATAGGGTCTTCCCTATCCAGGAGATCAACTGTTTCTTCTTCCAACTGAAATGGCTCTTTCCTTTCCACATTCGCCATCTGCTTTTGATGTGTTCTTTGGTATGAGAGGTATAAGAAATATTTTTTGGTCAATAAATATCTTCTCAGCGCCCTTTCCATTTATGATTTTCGGTAGAAAATCTCGTCGTGAAACCAATTGCTTGTTGAGAGTGCTTCTTAGTCTCTCCGCCTATCATTGCAGCGATGCATTTAGGAAGGCGTTGAAGTTTTCTGGTCAATGAATATCTTCTCAGCGCCCTTTCCATTTAAGATCTCCAGTAGGAGATCTTGATATGAAGCTAATAGCTTGCTGAGAGTGCTTCTCAGCCTTTCCTGCTCATCATTGCAGCGATGCATTTAGGAAGGCAATGAAGGCCAATTTTTCCCTTTTCTGTTGTAGACCAATAGCTTGTTGAGAGTGCTTCTCAGCCTCTCCATCTATCATTGCAACTATGCATTTAGGAAGACAGGGCCAATTTTATTTTTCTATTATAGTTGACGGGGACACAACTATAGCATGCTTCAAATCGCGGCTAATTGTATTTTGCTTATTTTATTTCTCTTAATTTGTAAGAAACATTTGATAATGAAGAGTTTTACTTCGAACGTATTTCGTTCTTGTTTACTTGAACGTGATCGAACAATTTACCTTATTTTGATAATGTGATGAGTGCCTATATTTGTTCATTTTCCCAAATGGAAGGAACATAATTTTTTNAACTAATTGTTTTTAGAGAAAACTTCTAAATTTCACATCATTCGTGAAACGTTCGTCTTTTCTTGTTTGCATCTCCACGGAATCCCCAGCTTGAAGCTTGAAAAAATGTCTCCCTGACACATAATAATAATGCAGCAATCACATCATAAGCCAAACTAGTGCCTTTCTACTAAAATTATAAGGAAATCATGTTGAGCAAATGACTAGGGAAAAAATGGTTACCGGTCGATGTGGACCATTTCGGGTCGAACCAGGTAGAAATCCATTCATTGTGAACGTTTTAGTCCGAATCCATTCATTTTTGTCGACCCGAATTAGATTTTTAATAGATTTTGATAATAGCTGTTGATAAAAATTGTGGATCACGTGAAATATTTGATTGGAAATGAATTTTAGAAAATTGAGATTTTGGACGAAATTGAATTAACTGTACAAATTTTTATACTCACCCAGGAGTTGGAATTCCTGCTTGAGAAATTGAAGAAGCTCTTGCTTCTTTTGCTAATTCTTGTGATCTTCACATTCTTGTCATTCTTAAGAACATCATTAAGAGAAGTTGAAAAGTCAAAACTACCCCTGAGTCTGACTGGCTTTTCATTTTCTGTAAAACTCCCCCACCTCCAAGAACCAAAATTCATCTTCTCCTTTCTGATTTTCGACTTCACCCTTCCAGAAATCCCTTCCTCGAGGCTTACTAAAGGCTCTCGTCTAAACGAAAACGAGCATGTGTTTGACACTGATCGATCCACATAGGGACCGTCCAAGACTGTCGTTGGCGAGGGCAGAATGGTACTTTTAGCAGTATCGTGATTCATAGTCAACAACCTTGGGGGCAAGTCTAAGCGCCTGGCAGACTTGTACTTAGCTGGTGGTGGAGTGGTGGTGATCGGAGGCGCCGCCAATGTCACGGTGGCTCTAGGCTTTCCCGGCGCCTCTTCCCATTGGAATGGTACTGAAACTGATGTTTGAAGTGGTGGTGTTGGCATTTCTTGAGGTTGTCTAGGCTTGCATGGAAGTTTAAAATATAGCTTCGGTGTTGAGCTTGGCTCATAGTGATCTTCTACTTCTAAACCCATAATAAGCTAATTTTACCTTAACATATCCAAATGCTCCTCTTTTTAATCAGTTTTGAGGTGGGGTGGGTCGAAGTGGGGGTTCAAGGTACGCTCCTTCCGCTTCAACTTCACGAGTGAAGAAACGGATAGGAATAACTGAGGAAAATTGCACCATTCGTCCCCAATCTATTGATGAAGTTCGTATACGACCTTGAAATTGTTGCAAGTTGAAACACAACATTTCATAATTGTACAATCAGTCTCACGACAAAAACTATCCCAATCCATATCAAATTGCATAATGGTCATCATGTCTAATTTTGTGAAGTTATATTTTACTTCACTACTTGAGCTTCTTTTTTTTTTTTTATTGAGCCAAGTTCAATTTGAAATAGATGATGGTTTTTGGGATATTCAACTGGTTTGACGTTGTCCTCTACCCTAGTTTCTTAATAGTAAGAAATAATACAGTAAAAGGAATGTAAATCCTTACCTCAAATGACATTACCAAGAGGAGTTCCATACACATTTGTTTTTAAGCTAAGGTCGACACCTATAAATTTGACGTGGGATATAATTTTATGAAAGTCGAGTGACAATTTAATGGAACATTGGACATTTTTGTGTCGTTGGGTCTTATTTTGAAAAAATTATGAAATGTTGAGAATCAATATACTCATCTTTGAAGATTGGGTTCAACTTGTTAATAGAACAATAGATTGATAACCAACATTGCAATTTCCCTGACCAAGTACTAATTTTTAATGGCTATAATTAACCGTTGATTTCAATATGGAGGGCCCATCCAAGGGTGTAGGAACTGGTCATAAGACCAAGAAAACGACCTTCAACGGTATGATGCTATGAGAAAACAAATAATGGACGCTTGGTGTTTAGATGTGACTGCACATGGAATTCAAGACGTCGGATGCTTAGATTGGGAGAAAACTTCAAAGTTGGATGATCAAGAGCTTGTTTGGTATTGATTAAAATTCAATTAAAATTGAAAATATAACTGTTATTGAGTCTCACTCGTCTAATAAAAATTAATAATAACAATTCTTTGACTTCTTGCAAACTTACACATTTTAATAACACACCGTCTGGACGTTTCTTGAATAATTCTTTGTCTATTAGTGTGTAATTCAATGAGCGTAATTTTATTTTTCTATTTTCCTCTTTGTCGGGTTCTTTTAGAAATCTCCTTATTTCCTCCATCCAATCTATTACATCCTCATCTTCTATGCAATGGACATTGATCTCTCTCGCCCTCCGTTGTACTGCGGGCAAGATCACCCCATACTCACAAGTGGATTATATATTTAGCATTTTTGAGTAACCTGGAGCCATTTGGGCTAACTCGTTCGTCAAATCATTATACATCCTGCTAACATATTGAAGCTCCACTTGATCTAATTCTTCTAATAACTCCTGGACAATTTCGTACTGATTTATAATAGAGTCACTTTGGCATTTAAAATCACCAATCAACTGGTGAATTACTAATTGGGAATGGCCTCTAACGATTATATTCTTTACTCCCAATTCTAATAGCAATTCTAATCGTACAATCAAAGCCTCATATTCAGCCTGATTATTGGTACATATTCTATCCAAAGTGGTAAATTTGTAATAAACACTAGAGGATTTATTAAGACAATTCCTACCCCTACCCCTCCGGAAGTTTTTGATCCATCAAAGTACAAAACTCAAGGTTTTAATTCGAATGAATCCACTTCCAATTCAATTTCTTTGGGCATATCAAGGTATGGATGATCGGTCAAAAAGTTAGTCATGCTTGATTTTTAACTGCCTTTTGTAGTATGTGTTGTATTTCAAATTTCGACAATGTGACTGCACATGGAATTCAAGACGTCGGATGCTTAGATTGGGAGAAAACTTCAAAGTTGGATGATCAAGAGCTTGTTTGGTATTGATTAAAATTCAATTAAAATTGAAAATATAGTCGTTATTGAGTTTCACTCGTCTATTAAAAATTAATAATAACGGTTAGTTTTTCAATTTTAATCCGATTTTAATCTCTACCGAACACGCCCCAAGAATAAGCTGGCAATTATCTTGTTAGTTTAACCTTAGTTGGGATGTCAGAACCCTATAGAAAAAAATATCACCCCCTTTTTTGAAAATCGATTGAATTTGAGAAATTCAAAAATATGTAAAAAGAATGTTAAGCACGAAATTCTAGTTAAAGGAACTTTTTGTACATTCATATGGGTATCTAGAGGACAAGATTATCCATATCTAATTTTATGGCCATTAATACATACTAAATGAAGCTTTGAGCAAACTTTTGAAGCTTAAACATAGCATATTGAAGACACAACCTTAATTTTGACACGTGTTGACCCTGAAAAATGGTTTCGACATGTGACTAACAGAATTAGTCTTCACGTATGCTCCTCCATACGCACGGTAGTACGCCGTTAGTCACTCGTGGTCTTTTTCGATGGAAGCGGAGAAAGAAGCGACCACGAGCACTCCGACGGTCAAGTCAGTATTACAGTCAACCGAGAAGTGATGCCCAACGATGAAGTGATCACCGAAACGTGATTGAGAAGGTGTGTCAATATATAGTGAGGCTTTTTTTGAGTTTAAAGACTAGAAATACCAAGATTCGAATGGGGGACCCCTCTCTTATCATAGTATGTGAGTATTTATACTAGAGAAAGGAATAGAAGAATCGTTGGATGGGGGGACACGTAGCTTCGGATCCCGAATTGGTCATCATTTCATAGGCGTCAATCTGCCAATCCATAAGTTAGCGGATATTAAATAATTTTTGACATAGCAACTGAGTTGACCATTTATAGCCTACCACTCGTCCCATCAATTAGTCAGGGAGACTTTGGAGATATCTCCTCACAAAAGATCTTGGTAGAGGTGTGGTGAGGTTGGTTGAGAAGCACAATGAATGCGGAGTGCACGGCCTCTGCATCCGTCGTGAATGGCGGATGAGTTCGGCTTTTTAATAAGTGGGGGCAATAGCATTCCAGTTCGGAGTAATTGAATCAATTTGTCCGTCATGAATTCGATTCGTCTGACATTATCCAACACGTGGCAAATGAGGTGGAGGGCCTCCGTAGGCCCGTAACAACATGTATGTATTTTAAGCCTACAACATTTTCTCAAATTACTAGTTAAAGATCTTCGAGAAATCAAAATTAGCAGCATGCAAGAAATTTAAGACGAAATATAAAATATGAACTAGCAATGACATGTTTTGGGTTTGCTTTCTCGAAGACCTCTCTCTTTTTTCAAGAAAACTCACGGTATGCCCCAATTTTGTAATGTTCTTTGATCTATGTCGATTAAACTACGTGCTTTGTCGCTTGTGCAACTGTTGCCAGTTTCATCCTCGTGAAAGTAGCTCCAAGACAAGGTTACAAAATAAGGAGGATTCGAAGGTGCACTTAAACCACATCCCAACTGGCAAAGGATGGAGCTCTTAAGTTGCGGCAGTTCAAAGGTCGCGGATTCGATTCGTGGGGCTCTTGGAAGGCAGGCTCGCTCTTGGAAGGCAGGAGTTCTCCTGGAAGGCAAGATGCAACATGTGTTGACTCGCTCGACACTTTAACAGATCAGTGGGGGGCTCTTGGACCCTGGTCAGTTTGGAGCACATCCCGCGATTTACCTGGTCTGTGTCTTGAGGGGCCAAGATGTAGACCCCAGGATTAGTCGTCGAAAGTGGACACCTGGGTATAAAAAAAAACAAATATGAACCCAAAAATTTAGTGAATAAGATAATTACTGACATGTATTTTGAATTTATGTCAGTGATTTATAATTATTATTATTTGTATTGTTTTTCAAAGAAAACACAGGCTCAATCTTATATCACATTTAGATTTTCAATGGCTTCCTTCAAATAGTATATTGTTATGCCTTTCTTACACTAGAAGTGTTTTTGCACCAATCTATGACCAGTCTCAATATGGAGCTCTAAGGAGTAGGGCTGGATATGGATCGATTCGGTTCAATTCTCTTCAGAATCGAACCGACCCAAAATTTTTGGGTATTTAATAAATGGAACAGTCGGGTCCAAATATAATTATGGAACCGTTCGGGTTCGGTTCCGTACGATAATTAAATTTTTTAACATTTACAGCAACACTACATAAATACAACTAATGACATGTTCATTCGTAACTTTTACAAATTAGTG
>CAIGRF010287236.1:0-11900 GCA_903798235.1 Fraxinus ornus | reverse complement strand
GTGGTTCGCAAGAGATTGGGGATTTGGCCATGTTGATAATGGGGGTATTGGAGGCACAAAATTGAGATCTCCGTCTGATAATACCATAACATATATACATTATAACATAAAATCAGTTTTTCATTGAAATAGAGATTACAAACATTACCAAAAATAACTAAAAATCATTCAACGTCATTAAGTAGCCAACCAAACTGCAACACTGCATTGCACTTGCGTCTACTAGTTTTATACTAAAGTCTAGCCCTAAAATCTAATTTACCCAAACCCCAGCCTCTGTCCCAGCACAAGCCTAGTGTTCAATTGTCCAAATTTATTTAAAGACTGCACAGTATTAAAATATTCTTCTCACGACATTCATTCACATTTACAACATTAGGTGTATTTTATTCAATAACATAAATTTAAAAAGTTCACATAAAGACACAATCTGCCAACAACCTGTGAAGTTTGTCAACCGTAGTTCAGTTTTTGTATACTTGCAGCTATCTTGTAGCAGCACAAGTGCATAAATAGGATTTTAGTTTCAATTTCTTATTTAATACTATTGAACGTTATTCAATATTCTTTATTTTTTACCAGACATGCCACAAGAGTATAGCAGATGAAATTTAGATGTATAAATTGCAAAAGAGTGCAAATCAGAACAGTTTTAAGTGTCTAGATTCTTCGTTGACAATACGATAATGGAGAACAATTAATGACTGAGTTGATTTGCAACTATTCAGGATCTTCAATTGCTATTCAAAAATAGATTTTTGTTAATTGAAAGAAAAACGTACAATAGTAGAGTAAAATATGCCCTTAGTTACAAAGGTAAAAAGAAGCAAGAAACATACATGTTGATCCCTAAAAATGATTCCGACACACGACCAACAGAATAAAGTCTTTAAGACAGTTTTTCTCTGCACACGTAGCACGCCGTTAGTCACCCGTGGCCTTTCCCGAAGGGGTTTGGGACGGCCACGAGCACTCCGACGGTCAAGTCAGTTCAAGATTCAATTGGGAATGGTTCGACAGTGGAACACTCGCCGGGAAGTGGTTTATGTAAAGTGTAATGATAAAGTGTTAGTATTTAAGGGAGATGATGATACTTAAGTTTATAATGTAATAGGAGAAAATTGATTCGAATCCTTCTTTTGGCACAAGGAGGGGGTATTTATACTAAGGATGGGAAGAGGAGAGTCATTGGATGAGGAGACACGTGCCATCAGATCAGCAGAGCTCGTCCCATCCTAGGTGTCAATTCGTCCCTCCATAGGTTGGCTGGCATTGAATGTCTCTGACAAAGACAGTTGAATTGAACGCTTGAGTCCTGACATACGTCCCATCAATCAGTCAGGGATTTGACTTTGGAAAGATCTTTCTACAAGATATCTTTGCTGGGGCAAGGTGAGGCAGGTACAGCGTTGTAGAAGCGGAGTGTGGGCTTTTGCATCCGCAGTGGCTTGCGGATGAATTCGGCTCTTGTGTTGGGTGTGCATTCAGTTCCTCCCTCATGTAACCACTTATGCAATCATTTTGTCTCGTGCGCAATCACCTCGACCACCACGTGGCGTGGTATGCACCACCTCTACTGACACGTGGCGGATGAGGTGGCGGGTCTAACACAGGCCCGTAACAATACCCATTTGTGCTGCATATATTATTGACTGGTTAACACCTTGTTTATAACTAAAATCAAAAGGACAAAGCTTTATCCTTCCAGCTTAGCTGGCCAACCAATTGGGCTTAGACTTCCAACAAATGAAAATAGCTCATCACTTAAAATAGACCTTTTAGCTTCTGTCTAACATACATTCTTTCCATCACATCAATAATTTTTCCTTACTTTTTAACCACATGTTCTCATCATATCACTATTTAAAATACATTATTTCCTCAATAATATTCATCAAACACACACTTGATAGGTTCAATAGATAACCTTTCGTGATAAAAATAAATGAATTAATCTGCTTGCTACAATGATGGTTGACAATGTTTCTTGGCCATGTTTAATGTTATAAAATTTGGACAGTTGATTTAAAAAATAATTTTTGAAATTTTTTGAAATTGATAAATGTGTTTATGTCAAATCATGATTGTCAACAATTCTTGTCAACCATCACTATACATGTAATATGATTGACAATAAATTTTTAGTAGTTGGTTGGTTGTTCTCTATGAATTTTATATTTGATATAATATTTCGTATAACTATTATCATCATTTGGTTTGAGAATAATTAAAAGTTATATTTCATATCATCATTTTTTCTACTTGAGAATTGGTGAAAGGGATAGCAATGTAACAACAAGAATAAGAAAATGAAGATTAAAATAAAATAAAATAAAACGTATAAACAAATTTCAAGTTAGCCTGAAAGGTCAAATCTAAACTAAATCGTATTGAAATCCGCTATTTATGATCAAGGAAATAATTGATAACACATTTTTGTTTGCATTTGTAGTTCATATCTAAGAGTTTAAACGTTCAAATCAAATGATTTTCATATAATACAATGGGATAAGAGCAATTAAAGATTCTAATTTCAAGTTTCATTGTTACCTATGTTATCGAAAAATAACACGATTTCGATATGCACGTGAAATGGCGCGTTGAAGATGAAAGTTAAACAAATGCATATAATTCATATATAACATTTAAACTTTTAGGGTCCGTTTGATAGAAATGTGGAAAATGAGAGGAAAGAAAATATTTTACAGGGAAAAGATTTTTCTAGAAATTGTTTTATTGGGAATTGTAATTATTTGTGTTTCATTAGTATAATTCTTCACATGAAAAATGTTGAAAGTTTGGTTCCGTTTGACTTCGTTTTTTATGGAAATTATCCATTAAAATGATAATTTTTTTCTACAATTGAGTCTAGAATTTGTTCCAATTGCAAAAAAAAAAAACAAAAACAAAAACAAAAACAAAAACAAAAAATTGGAAAAAAAAAAAACCATACCAACTACCATTCGTTTGACTTTGTTTTTCATGAAAATTGTCAATAAAAGTGATAATTTTTTTTTTGTCATTGTGTCTATAATTATTTCCAATTGCGAAAAAGAAAAAAAATGGGAAATTTATTTTCCACGAAACCAAGGAAAATGTAAGAGCAATTAAAGATTCTAATTTTCAAGTTTCATTGTTAGCTATTTTACCGAAAAATAACACGATTTCGATATGCACGTGAAATGGCGCGTTGAAGATGAAAGTTAAACAAATGCATATAATTCATATATAACAATTTAAACTTTTAGGGTCTGTTTGATAGAAAGGTGGAAAATGAGTGAAAAAAAAAAAATATTTTACAGGGAAAAGATTTTTCTAGAATTTTTTTTGTTGAGAATTGTAATTAATTGTGTTTGATTGATATAATTTTTCATGGAAAATATTGAAAGTTTGGTGTCCGTTTGACTTCGTTTTTTATGAAAATTGCTCATTAAAGTGATAATGTTTTCTACCATTGAATCTAGAATGTGTTCCAATTGCGAAAAAAAAAATTGAAAAAAAAAATCATACCGAATACCATTTGTTTGGCTTTGTTTTGCATGAAAATTGTCAATAAAAGTGAAAATTTTTTTACCATTGTGTCTAGAATTTTTTCCAATTGCAAAAAAAAAATAAAAAAAAAAATTGATAAGTTGGAAAATATTTTTCCACCAAAACAGAAAGAATTTATTTTCCTCAAAAATGTGGAAAATTTAGAAAATTAGAAAATGGATGGAAAATCCGACCTATCAAACGGAGCCTTAAAAGAAGTGATTCAACAACCTTGCATCCAATCTCGAGTATATGCAATTATGCAGTGCATTAATATTAATATTGTCAATATTGGTTTCCCATTTTCTGGTTTCTTTCTCAGAAGTATACATGCCCAACCGCCAAATAAAGGTAAAAAACACATGATTTGTTCGAGATTTTAGCTATAGAGGCTTGCTTCCACGTTGAGAATCCACCAAAAGGAGAATGTAACACAATACTTAGTAAATCAAAGGATTCACCTGATCCAATCAATTGTCTATGCGAGACAATCTTAAAAGAAGAAGAAGAAGAAGAAGAAGCGCCTTCATAATTTAAAATCGTGTTGTAAGCAAATGACACCACTTCAAGAATTGCAATCGAAGTGCTCCAAGTTTATACTTATATTACTTGCATAACAACATCTTCCTTTTACTAAGAGTAATATTAATTAGGTCATGTTTGGTGTCGATTGAAATCTAAATTTTAATCTAAATTGAAGTCAACAATTCATTTAAACCACATATTTTATGAGTCCACAAATTTTCAATTACATATTTCATTAATTTTTATCAAAATCTATTGAAAAATTAATTTTAATCTCAATCAAACAAGGACTTAGTATATTATCTCGTATAACTATTATCATTAGTTTTGATGACAGCAAATGTGACATTGAATAATATGTTTAACAACATGTAAAGATTTAAACACTAATACTAAATAATAATATCAATTGAACTCGTAAGTTTGAATCTCTAAAGCATATTTCATTAAACCTCTAAACAATGGTTAATTGTTTGCTTATTATTAGGCTCGGCTATATTTGGGTTGCTTTTTTCCAAACATATGATAATGGTAACAAAAATGCTGGCAGAGCTGAGCTCTCACATGAGATGGGTCCATCATTGAAAAAACACCCCAAAAAATCCACCCTCCTTATTTGTGAGAAGACTTGTACCAGGTCGGGCAAAATAGGCCGGCACCCCAGCATTGCTCTAATGGTAAATATATGACTTGACTAACATGTCTTTTCCTTTGGCCCAAGTTAGCCATACATTATACATATTAGGGCTTGACAAAACTCCCGAATGGAATCAAATTGAATTGGACTCGAATCGAACTGAACGGTTCTTCAATTAAATACTCGAACGAGTATTTGAGTCAAGAATCGACTGTTTGGTTCAATTCTCGGTTCTAAACCAAGAATCGAAAAATCGAATCTCCGTAATTTTTTTTATCTTAAATAAGTCAAATTATTTTACTTTTTCTAAATAAATTTGTTGACTAATTAATTTAGCCAAAACTCAAAATATGATTTTTCTATTTCTGATTTCTAGCCTAACTTAATCAAATTAATCTAAATTTTACTCAAATCTCTTATTTTACCGTAGTGCCTTTTTGACCTTCTGGAGAAATAGAACTGGAAGCTCGGCGGCGCCCTTATCTTCATTATTGTGAGCACGCTATCTTCTTCTTCTTGTGATTTAACATTTAAATTTATGAAGAACGTAACAAAAAGATGCACAAAAGATACAACGAGATTGAACTACATTATTTTGTAAAAGATATTAAAAAGTTTAATTATTATACGGAATCCTGGGAACCGAACAGAATGAAACAGAATCTGAACAGTTCCATAATTAAATTTGGACTTAACGATTCCACTTTCTAAATACCCGAATACATATGAAACGGACCATATCTAGCCCTAATACATATGACAAAACTTCCATTAATTGTTAATGTTAGGCATGCAAATGAGCTGTGTCCCATTTTCAATCTTCGATATTTTTCTCAACAAATATTTTGAAATTAATTATTTAAAAGAATTATACAATTGATTGTGATTCGAATTAGAACTTTACTCTGGTTGTCTTTAGGTTTCCAAGGAGTTGAATGAATCGATCGTGGTTGAAGGTGGTTCTCAATAAATAAATGAAATTAATGTTAAAAATGCCTACTCGTGAGTCTAAGATCCTCTTTCAAACTTGCAACAGACGTTTGAACAGCAATCAAGAAAATTGTTGGCCCCATAATACCTACAAAGTTCTATTAATTTTAGATATTATGTAGTAAATAGATTACCGAAGATTACGCCTCAAAAAAAGTCATTTCGTTTATCATAAATGCAAATTGCTGACCTAATTCTAATTTTTTATAGAGAAGTAGAATAGTCAAACATTATATACCAATAGAGTTCTAATTCGTTTTAAAGTTGAACATTCAACTTAATAATATCTTATTCTCCCACACAACCAAAAACAAGTAAATAAAATCTCTTTATTCTTCCATTAATTGCCTAGGGGTAAATTATATGCCGACCATAAATTTTACTTAGCCCTAATATAGATTCTATCAAATACAAAATCAACAATTAATTTTAATCACAAATTCTACAATTTTTCAACCAGACATTTCATCAACTTCTATCAAAACTTGCTAAAAAAATTATTTTAATTTCTATCAAACAGAGGCTTAAAAGGTGTTTGGTGGAGATTAAAATTAGATTTTTAGTAAATTGTAATAAAAGTTTTTGAAATGTGTGGTTGAAAAGCTGTGGAATCCATGAAAGATGTGGTTAATATTGATTGTTTGACTATGATTTAGATTAAAATCTGATTTTGATTCGAAACAAACATGGTATATATCTATTTAATATACCACATTTAATTGCACTTAAGATTCTCAATCTTCACCTAGTGTAATGCTTATGTCCCTAACTTTTTTCATCGAATTCTTATATTCAACATTTTATTACTTAACATATCTTGTCTTTGAGGATAATTTTTATCAAAATATTTCTATTTGTATACTTTGAAATAAGGAAAAAATAATAATATTTTGTTGCACTTATGATGGAAAAATAAGTCGTTTCGTACTCTCCAACAGATTTATTGAACAAATTATTATTAGAGCTGATATTTAATTGTTAATGAAATGTTGAAGATGAAAATAGGACGAACAAAGTTAAGGACATAAGTATCACAAAAACTAAAATGTGGTGTAAACAATAAAATATATGGTTGTGTTTGACACTCATTTTGGAGAAGAATGATTTGGAATAGTAATTGATGGAAAAATGTGTGATTAAAAAATAAGGAAATTTTTTGGATTTATGTGTAATATTATTTTATTGATAGAATATGTGGTTGAAATGAAGAAAGAAAAAAAATGAGAAAGAGAATGAGAAAAAAATAAATGTCATTGTTTGTAGGGTAAATATATTTGTTGCTTAAATGTGAATTTGAAATTACTTTAAGGTCCCTATACATTAATGCATTGAGATTCCAAGTGCACATGAAACCAGGGAATCAAATAGCTGGCTCGGCTTTGACGAAAATTTTGTTGTGAATAATTTTTAATTGGGCGCCTGCAAAAGTTAAGATGATACATTATACATATACGTATATAGTCAAAAATAGGAAAGTGAAAGGAATATTAGGCAAAAATTAGAACCCACTCTCGTCGAAAATTTATTCAGTATGAGGAATCCAGAATGTTCATACATTCAGTTGATTATTCTTTAATTTGGTATTATCTTGGATTCATTGTGCTAATGTAAAGAGTTATGTTTGACGTACAAGCACCCTATACATCACAAGGAGCCAACTGGGGTCTGGGTGTGCCCCCCTATGATATACAAGGCCCTCATGGCTCTGTACATGTATCTTTTTTTGTTGACATAAGAATTCGTAGCTGCTATCCGTGAGTGCGCATTGGGAAAATATCGCTCCATATGCAGTAATCCACAAACCACATAGGAGAAATAAACCGCATTAGGCAAGTCCGGTGCGACAGATTCGACCAAGAAAGTGTTAGCAAGAGATTCGTGGCTCTGTACATATATCTTTTTTTGTTGACGTAGGAATCCGCAGCCCCTACTCGTGAGTGCGCACTGGGTAAATCTCGCTCAATATGCAGTAGTTAACCAGCAGACCACATAGAGAGATAAACTGCACTAGGCAAGTCAGGTGCGATGGGCTCGACGAGGAAGTGTCGGCAGGAGATTCGAACTCATGATATTCGATATCTGCGTTCACTTGCTCCACCAACTGGTCATCCCCAAATGGGTTGGCTCTGTACATATATCTTTATCCTAATGTAAATTGTTTTTTCGTAAAAACTCGAATGTACCATCTTTAAATGTATTTTGATTGTACTGAACAATAAATCATAGGGTCTATTGTCGCCTAAACTTTTAATGATCATAAAAACTGACGAATATAGCAATTTTGTTTTTATCTCTAATTTAAATAGTTAGTTGTGATATGAAAATTTTCCTTTTGAATAATTCAGATAGTACTAGATCTTGTTTTATTCACGTTCGACTAAACGAGTTTATATAGTTATATCCCAAAAGGGTTAACTTCTTTTGACAAGTAACTCAAATTCCTTACAAGTCATAACAGAGTTACATATCTCATGTCTAATAGATGTGATTTTGTTTATGTTTTCTAAACATTTTCTCCTCGAGGGAAGTACCGCATCACCATCTCAGCCTCAATTTAGCGGCAACTTATCCTCTACCCATTCTCAAATCAAGAAGGATCATACACTCAAGGAAATCCTAACTTATATGGTATTTTGGTTTTACACGGACACAACCACCTTACGCCAAACCAAAAGAAAATTTTGACCATTGTGACCCAACTTGGTGTCCTCCACTTTTGTTCAGCTACAATTGTGGATTTATTCTTGCGTTAAGTTCGTATCTTAATTTTATAATCACTTTTCTATTTTAAAATATTAAGTCATTAAATGTAGTAGCTCATTCTCTTTACAACAACGTGAAACTTTTTTGGCACATTCTCGACATATATCGATGAGGTGAGATGAGATGAGATGAGATGAGATTCCGCTTCTAAATGACTAGGGTTTCAATTCAAACCTGTCACTATTTTTATTCAAACTTCCTATACAGTCATATCTAGTTCTCTTTGGTGGTTCAGTTTGACTGGTACATATCTTGTATTATTAAAATATTGCCCAAGAAAAAGTAGTTCCTTATTTAAATTATTCTATATTTGCAAATCCTTTTGCCATCTCCCCCACCCACAATAGAAAGGGATAAGGTCCCAATGTCTGGTCATTTCTTGTGTTTGTAGTATTGGTATTCTCTTCTAATTCCCCATTTCACTCACCCCACCATCTAAAGATTGCTCTTGCATTGAGCATTCCCTTTTGTTTTCCCATGTGTTTGTGTCCAATATGTACTGCAAATTTACAAGCTAAGTCACCTTCAACACCCCACCTTTCTCCCATCAAGAACTGCAGGACACATTCTTGTTATCCTATACCCATCTCACTCTATTTGGAGCTTTGCTCTTTTTCGATTCGAGATACATAAATACACACATCCCAATTGCGCTGATCTGGGAGTTGAGGGGTCGGAGACCAAGAAGTGAATTATTTATATCGAGCATTCTACCTTCAGCTAGATCCAATCTCATGGAAAGGGAAGGTCTAGAATCTGTTCTAATATAGAAGTTCTTTTTTCTGCATTTTTTCCCCCACAAAAATTGATTTCTTGATTTTCCATGAAAGGTGCTGAAATTATTATCCCTCCTTTGTTTATATGCCCCATAAGTCTAGATTTGTTTAAAGATCCAGTCACTCTGTGCACAGGCCAAACCTATGATCGGTCCAGCATAGAAAAATGGCTAGCAGCTGGGAACTCAACATGTCCAGTCACAATGCAGAAACTCCATGATCCTTCTATAATACCAAATCACACTCTTCGACATTTGATCGGTCAATGGCTTAATTCGGGTACCCAAATCGATCCTGTTTACCTTAAAATAGTCGAATGTGATAGTTCGATTGCTACAATTAAGCACAATCTTGAGTCAAATGAATCTGCATTGGAGAATAAGCTTGAAATAGTCGAGATCATCCACGCTTTGGCGGATGAATTACCACTGCAGAATTCTTGTTTGATACAATTAGACTTCTTCTGTTTATTGTTAGAAGTGGTTTTCAGAAATTCAGAAGGTTTACATTTTCAAGAAAATTTGAGGTTCGTAGAAAAAGCACTTATTTGTGCTCTTAAGTTGTTGCCATTTAGTGACTTGGGGGCTATAAACATGCTCAAAGAGGAGTCTAAATTTGCTTATTTTGTGTTACTGTTTGAAAAGGGCAACATGGCTATCAAGAAAAGCTTGTGTCATTTGGTTGAGGCAATTGCAAAAGGTTTAGAGACAAAAGAACTTTGCATTAAGCTTGGAAAATCAGCCAATCTTTTGCAAGAAATAATTCATCTTGTTCATAACAATTCCGAGGCTGCTGAAGCCGGAATCAAGGCCATATCAGCTTTATCTTCGACAGAATCCAATCGCGAAAAGCTAGTAAGAGAAGGTGCAGTCAAAGAAATCGTTGAACATATTTCAAGGTCCAAAAAACACGAAAGAAGCTTAGCGCCGATGGCAGTGTCCATAATCGAGAATCTTTTAACCATAGAGTGCGCAAAAGAGGCGATTATCAATCACCCCTCCGGTGTAAATGCATTAGTCAAGTTGGTTTTCAGAGTATCAGATCATGAAGGAAGTGAGAGTGCTGTAAATTCATTACTAATTGTATGTTTTGATTCGAAAACTGCTAGGGAAGAAGCCATTTCTAGTGGGGTTTTAACTCAGTTGCTGTTGCTTCTTCAAAGCCAATGCAGTGGGAGGACTAAAACTAAGGCAAGAATGTTGCTAAAGTTGCTTAGATCAAAGTGGAATGAAGACTCAAAACATGCCTTGTAACAAGTCAATGTTGTATTTGATAAGCTCGAATAGACTAGATTATACTCGACATGATTAATGAAAAAAAAAAAGACACAAAAATTAGAATCTTGACTATTTTTAAGTTTACTTCGACTTCTCTACGTACCGTACATATCTTAAATGTTTTCCTAGGTAGTATTTGTAGTCATTTGCTATATTCGGATTGATCTGCTTTTATTAAAATGACATGTTGAACATGAATTTAGCCTCTCGGGGCATAGCTTAGTGGTGCAAAGGACAAGAGTGAGGTAATCTCAGCTGAGCTAGCAGTCGCAGTGTGAAAGTTCGATTCCTGCTTCTAACAAAATTTGGCATTGGACTTTTTGTGTGCACTAGTATAGCAGCTCTTGTACCTTGATCTGTTGAGGCACATTCCGCGATTTACCTCCTTCATGATGCACTAGGGGCGGGGTGGTGGGGGACCCTCAAGGTTGGGGTTCAACCTTTATAATTCAATAAATTTAGAATCAATTAATTGCGGTAAAATACTTATAACTTTTTTTGTAGACGTTAATATTGAAGTGTTAACTTAATCGAATGTTAGATCGACAATTGTTTCCCCATTTTCCCATAAGTTGAGATATGTCTAGTTTGGAAGGCTGAATTAGGTTTGTCCAATAATTTTGTTTATTGATTTCCGCAAAAAGTGGAGTACTATTGCTTAAACAATTCATCTGGACAAAACCAACAAAGGGTTTGGTTTACAAATGATATTATATCCCTGTAAAAACAAATAAAATATCACAAATGAAGGACGAAAAAGTTGGTTTATAAAAATTAAGGTGGATAAAACATGTATAATGACAAATAAATTGTACAAACCGCAGGTGAAGAAAATGGAGACGATGATGTGACAGCTTGAGAAAGTCCAACTTAGCATAATCTATATTAATTATTACTTAATTGAGCATAATTAAGCTATTAAAACATGAAAAAGTGATGTTTAAGTACCCACATAATAATTACTTACTCGACATAAAGTATTATTGTTGGAAAATTTGCACTTTTCGTCTTCATTCTTTGTAAAATTTAATAAACTCAAGTTTTCAAAAAGTACAAATAAATCTCACTTAATAATCAAATATATATTAACAAATAAAGAATATAATTTAATAAATTTCATTTTCCCCAACTAAGCTCACCTTCTCACCCACCTTAATCCTCGTTTTCAAAAAAGTGCAAATGAGGTTTGGCCATGGGTGGGGATTATTAGGGTGGTGGATGTTTGGGTGAGCTTGTATGTGAAAAATGAAAATTTTTGAACTTTTATTTGTTAACATAAAATTTTTTAAGTGAGATTTATTTGTAATTTTTGAAAAGTTATGGGATTGCGCTCGCAATTTTTCTTATTTTTTTGTTGTTTTAATGCTCTTCTATTATTATTATTATTATTATTTAAAGAGA
>CAIGRF010287233.1:53639-65114 GCA_903798235.1 Fraxinus ornus | reverse complement strand
CGAAGTTTTTTTTAGTTGGGTTTCTCCGTGAACAATTCTTGTATTCTTTACTGCTTTATGTCTTACTGTTTATTACGTTCTAACTGCGGTAATTCAACATAGAAAAATTGAATTTTTAATTAACCATCTAAATAAGAATTAAAAGTGATTTGTTGTATTTAATTCATATTTGTTTTTAATTCTGCATTAAATACCTATTCACCCCCCTCTAGGTATTGTTAGGGTCGAACTTGCGTTTTTCATATTGGAAATAGATGCTCAACCTCAAACACGACGGTGAGGGGACGAATTTGTTTTAAGGACAGTGTGTTTACATAGGCTTCGATTGATGTTCCATTATCAAATTTACTCGTCAATTCTTTTTTCCTTTGTATATATTCATTTTTTTTGTTATTAAATATAAGTTATATTCTATTTTTTTTACTAACTTATTCCCTTCCATATTGATTCTTTTGGAGATGAAGCTAGTTTCGACTCAAGGATGAATCATCTTGTTCCCATGGAGAATGATGGGGTGGAGCCTCAGTAGAATATTCAGAGAACAAGGACATCAGCTTCGGCAAGAAAGGGTTAGGGATCGGCCTGAGCCCTCTGTGGTGCACTAGGTGGGCTTGTTTGGCCCCTACCTTCTAATTGTTCCCAGACTTTAATTAATTTAGCTAAACATTTTAATGTTAGGGTAGTCATGTCTATTAGCATGGAATAGGGTTTTAAATTTTTAATATGAGTAATGATATTCATTACTGCTGGTGTTCAGCACTAGCAATTACATAACATTAAATGATAAATTCATTTAAATGCAAAGTCAAATAATTCATTTAGTTGAACCTATAAACTGCAGCCACCTACACTCTACATTGGTGCTAGATAGCATCATTCTTTTAATATTTATACTTTGTAATTTTAAGATGGAACTTCAGTTGGTTTGAAATAAACAAAAAGTGACCTAGAGCTTTTTCTCTTCCAAAACTTGGTCTTGATTGTTAATTTGAGGGTTACAATTATTGATTGCTAGTTGATTTTAATGCTTTTCCCTGTTTCACTAAGGAAAAGGAGTCCTTGCTGAAGCATATTTAAATAACAAAAATGCTAGTGATAAATAATAATTATCCATAATTGTTCACATAATACTCACATGAGGTGGCCCCATGTAAGTATTATGTGAACTCCTGTGTCAAAAAATTATGTACCTATAGACTCACTTATATAGATCAAGTGTCATGAGCTATGCTATTGAATTACTTAACAAGGTGAATTATTACTATTTTTTTTTTATTATTTTAGTCCAAAGCAGAGAATGAATAATATGGAAAAAGAAAATGGAGAGCAAGCAACTAGGTATTACTCTAATTGCCACTTGGGCACAAGTGGATCATCCGTGTTGGAATTTTCCATATTATGCTTTTGAAATAAAGAGTAGAAATTTTCCAAAAATAAGAATCTCACCATCTTCAATCGTTTAAAGTTCCAGTCGTACAAATTTTAACTAAACTTGCATACCTTTTTGGGAATTAAATACATCAATTTCATCCTCGAACTGGGCAATAATATGGTAATTAAGCTAATCAAAATATCATAGCGTGAGTCCCAAAGTGTATCTATATAACGTTGAATATTAGTATTTTTGATAAGTTGTCCACCAGAAATCTCACCGCTTTTTACTTGTCTTGGTCTTTAATTAAATCGAGTCTTTCAAAAGCATAAAAAAGTTTAAGTCGTCTTCAAACAGGTCTTTTTTAAAATAAAATAAAATCTTTTTTAATGAATTTTTTCATACAAGTTGAAGAAAGGTCTAAATTTCTAAAGTGACCCCAATATAAAACCAGCAATGCTTCAAATACAAGCCGTAAGTTTTACACGAATTCAAATGTGTGAATGTTGGGAGTGGCCCCCACATGATTAGAATATTGGCAAAAAACCTCCCCACCCACCTATGATGAGAGTGTTCTGGCAGCCGTACCTGCACGTGTAGCATTAGGAGGAACCTTTCCAAGTCAACTGAAGTCTAGACGTCTATGTAATGTAACGAAAAAGCAGAGCATTGGGGCTTTATGTACGTAATTACCAGCTGGAGAATAGTCTAATTTTGAGTTGCAGATCATTTCTGAAGAAGATGGAGTTGCCCCATATGCGATTGATTAATAACAACATCACTAACTTCGACTACGTTGTAAATGGTGAGTCATGGAAAATTCCTGGTAAAGTTACAAGCTCCATTTTTTCTTACAAATGACCCTGAGTATTGCTGATTTTTCTTGTTATTTTTACTGATTTAAGTTTGAAGATGAAGATGTATAAGCTCATTTTTCTTTAATTCAATCAGTTGAGGAAGATCAGAGCTGGTCACTTCCCCTGTACAAAGCATTACTTCAAGGCGAATGGGAGACTGTGGAAGCAATCATCAAGAAAGAAAAAGAAGCAATTACAGCCAGGTTAACTGCATTTGCAGAGACACCACTCCTAGTGGCGGTTAAGGGTGGACAAAGGTTGCGGTTTATCAAGAAACTGGTTGATTTTATGCCACCTGAGGCACTTGCTTTGACAGATTACTTCGGTAATACAGGGCTCCACGCAGTGGCTGTGCTTGGAGAAATTCAAGCGGCCAAGCTGTTTGTGAGAAAAAACCGAGAATTACCAAATATTTGGAATATTGATGGATTTTTGCCTATTCACTTGGCTGCAATGAGAGGTCATAGAGATATGACTTTATATTTGTTCTCTGTCACCAGAGAAGATGAATACTCGAATCCATCTAAAGATGAAGCTGGTGCGACGCTTATGAATTTCGTTATAAATGCTGGATTTTATGGTGAGTACCTAAAGTAACTGCTCAAGTCAAATTTTATCCACTAGGATAGAGTCAGGTTAACTTGAACCACGTTATCTAGAAGCTTAACGCTGAGATTTAATGTGATATTAGAATGTAGAAAAGTCGAGAATTAGTCTCACCGTCACCTATTGTACACATGGTTAGACTTTGATTAAAAATTGATTCCGGCATGTGAGGGTATTTGTTTATTTCTCTAACTCTTTTATACGAGGCAGCTCTAAGGATCCTGCTCCCATCTCCACAACTTTACTGTTTGTGAAATAAAACAGCAAAATCGAAATAATAAGATGAAATAAACTCGTGTTTATGCTGATTTAATGTTTTGATGCATCACCCGTTAAAGGAAAATTAAGCCATCTCAAAGAAATATTTTTATTAAAAATCTTGAAAAAAAATCTGAGATAGAAATTGTTCCGACTGATATGCTCTTTCTTGCTGAAATTCTAGATTTGGCTCTCCATTTACTCGAACACAACCCGAAGTTGGCATGGCAAGATACATCTCCTTTGGAACTGATGGCTGAGGAACCGTCTGCTTTTCTAAGTGGAGCGCACTTAAATATTTGGCAGAACTTAATCTATTCTTGTCAGTTTCTTTAGTCTCTATTCATGATCAATTACCTTTCCTGTGTTTACGTGCTGTTATCTTATCCGGTATCTCCGCTTTTTTATTCGGGGCTGATGCCTTTTTAAATTGTGTGAGAAGCAACTATCATATCTGTTATAAACAAAGAAAGAAGATATCGAATTGTTATGATACCAATTTATTGTAATAATAGACAAGAAAAAAAATATGGCACAATATGAAGTAATTGATCACGAGAACACGAGAACAAAATAATTTTACAGAAAAAATGAGATTTCGCTAAAATGTTAGAGAAAAAATACAATGCTTTTGTGTTTATAATTTGTCTTAGTTGTAATGAGGTTAAACAATCTATCTAAGAAGAACCAAATATATTTAGGGAACAAATAGGGGACGTTTATAACCCTAGTCTTAGTGCTGTACAAGGAAAAAATGCTGAAAATGCGTGTAAAACGCGAAAATGGACATGGGTTGGATGAACATGGTTGTAGAGCGCCGGCGGGAGCTGCCCCGCTGCTTGAGCGTCCGACTGGCGCCAGGCGAGTGCTAGTTTAACTGGAGCTCCAGTGCCGGCGAGCATGATTGCACCGAAAAGTCCTCCCTGGTTCATATCTTTATCTCTTCAAGCTCAACACAAATTTCAACTCTCAATTGGACTTTCAAATAGAACTTCAACTAGAATTTGCCTAATAGATTTTGAATAGGATTCCGAAATAACATTTCAAATAGAATTTCTTAAGTTGACTTTAATTAGAATTCGGGTGGTCACACCCTAATTTTAACAAGATCTATATTTATCAGCAGTGGAGAAAAGGGGCTGGAATTAAGATGTCTAAAGTTTAAACATCAGATGAGATGAGATGTCTTGGAAGAGTTCAAATCAAAACAACATAGTTTATGTTTCTTGAAGAGAACGTGTTTTTGAAAATTATATCTATCCAGTTTCACATTTGATTCTAACAGCGTCAGATTGTCTTTTAACTGAAATTTGGAAATAAACAGCTTTTACCCTGTACTATTTTCTCAATTATGAAGGGGAACAGAAGGAAACATACATAGCATAAAACGTTTTAGCCTTTGTGCCTGGTGTTGATTGGTTTTAAATACCAACATTTCAAACCTTTTCTATTGATTTTAGGCAGATAAAAAAATCTGCTCACCTTCCCGGGGTCCCAATTGGCCTAATCTTCTTTTAGAAATGTTTCTAATACTACTTGGAACTGCTGTCGAGCTGAATGTTTTTGATCAGGTAGTTTTTTCACTTTAGCGTTTTCTCCAATGGTTTCATCGCAAAAAGGTACTTGTGTCGTAACTCATAAAGTAGGATCAATCAGATTTTTGTTGGATTACTGACAAGGTAAAGAGCAGGGTTTTTGAAACCATGTCTCAGCTTATATTTTTTTGGGTAATTATACATTGTTAGAATGATTAATTACTTAATCAATCAATCCTATATAGGTGTACAATCCTATCAATAGAAGGAAAAAAATTTAAATCCTATTATTAATTAGACTAGGATATAAGCTAGAAGGAAATCAAGGACAAAATAAAAGAAATTTTATCCTTTCAATAACATGATAATGCCTACCAAGAAACATTATTTTCCATGGTTGATCTGATCCTGTCTGAATTGTTGGTGTTCCTAGATAATGTCAACTAAGATGCATTACTTTCCAATTCATAATTGTCTTTGAATCTTAGGTGTTCCGATGAAACTGATTGTGAGACCGGAGAATTTGCTACATGAAGGCATGAGTAAATTATCTTATTATTCTCCCATCAAATTGAATAGGCGTTGCAGAAAACGATTTTGGAGAGGTAATTAGCTGATATCTGATTTTTTCACTAAATCGTTTCTCTTGCTTTTCAAGTTTAGAGAAAACTCGAGTATTACTCCACATTTAGCAATAGTTGTTTCTAATCCTCACAAGCATGGTTTTTTCCCTTTTGCAGTATGCAAAGAGATGCACTTAATACTTTGGAAAGTGCTTGAAATGATGGGTAAGGAATATGCTCCAGCAGCCACTTGTATTGTTTGGTAAGGTGGATTAGACGCTGGACAGTATTATGGAAGAAAAAAAAACTAAAATCTTATCTATTGTACAGTCTAGAGAGTCTAATGCTACATACCTAACTTGCACTTAACATCATGAGTTACAAATAAATAGATTATTACCTATGAAGTAATGTAATTTGTTGTAAATGCAGTGCCACCCCTCAAACGCAGTCGTCACAGAAAATTTATTCATCATCAAGCACTTCAACTAGTAAAACGCGTGTGCTCGGAAATTAGAAGTTTGGATAATACCAAAGCTAACTCGATACTTACAGGGCCCTTCCTCTTAGGGGCTCAGAATGGAATAAACGAGATTGTCAAAGAAATTCTAGAGTCCTTTCCTCATGCAATAATGTTTTTTGATGAAGAGAACCATTCAGCATTTCATCTTGCTGTAATGTACCGTCAAGAAAAGATTTTCAAGATTGTGCATCAGCAGAGTGGACAGCACAAGATGTCCTTATCGCTGCTACTGGATAACAGAAGGAACAATATATTGCATTTAGTGGGATATAAAGCCTGTCACGACCGACTTGATCTTGAACCTGGAGCTGTTCTTCAAATGCAGCGTGAACTGCAGTGGTATAAGGTAATGAATTCTTAAGCTCGAAATCCATCCAGTTCGCTCCAAGAGACAGACATGGGTTGTGTAGTCATAGCAAATTCGTCACTTTCATTTACCCATTGGACGGCAGTCCTTTGTAGGGTTACTTAGGTACCACTTCACCCTGCGTAGATTGACTCACCTGGTTTTTGGCTCCACTTGGATCTGATTTCTGAAAGTAGTAAAATTCGGAAAAATGAGATTTCTCATTGGGTAGTTATCTCATATATGCACCCTCAGAGCATACAAAAGTTGATCTCTGATGAAATTTTTATTGCAGGAAGTGGAGAAATTTGTACAGCCTCAAGACAGGAAGTCAAAGAATTCCGATGGGAAGACACCACTGACGATCTTCAATGAAGAGCACCGTGAAATGGCTGCATATGAGACGCAATGGATCATAAGCATGGCAACTTCATGCACAGTTGCAGCATCACTCATTGCGACAGTGGCATTTGCTGCTGCAATCACAGTACCTGGAGGGAACAAATCCAATGGCCACCCCATTTTCTCCAATCGAAATTCCTTCCTAGCCTTTGTAGTTGGAGACTCTCTTGCACTTCTCTCATCAATTACTACTGTTATATCTTTCTTATCCATTTTCACCACCCGCTATGCAGTGAATGATTTTCTTTACTCCTTGCCCAACAGATTGATTATTGGCCTAATATCCCTGTTCCTCTCTGTAGCATTTCTAATGATCGCCTTTAGTTCTACAATATATCTTGTAATTGCTCAAAAAAATGGCCTGATTCTCATACCAATAATCATATTGACTTGTGTACCAGTTACCTTGTTCACCTACCTTCAGCTTCCTCCCCTCCTTAATATGATCAAATCCACACACGGTCCCAGCATTTTTGGTTAGTTCCTCCAACTTAAATTGCCATGCACGTAGATTTGAACGGAGTTAAAAATTATTAGATGTGTTGTAAAATAATGAATTAATTATTGATGATTATCTAGTATTATCATGACTATCTGCTCTCAAATTTTTCATGCTGTAATTTGCAGTTCCATGAATACCTCCAGTGTTTTAAACAAATAAAAATAACTTCCCCTTGGTGATATTGACTGCATAGAATTTTGGTACCCATAATCATTACCTTTTTGTAACGATTGCTTTTCTTTTCCGTGCAATTTTGATAATTGATGCAATTTAGTAATTTCAGAACTATTCATTATGGTTTGTGTATTGGGTTCCGTAATTGTGCTTAATGATTTATTTTCACCTGCAAATTTGCTTGTATAATATGATTTCTTTTCATGCTTTATTAATATAATCATATCATGCCAATTTAATTCATGTTGCTATTTGGTAATTTATGTCGCAATTTAACTCTGTATGGTAATTAATATTTAGCGTGATTAAATATTTTTAGATATTCTCTTATAAACTTTAAATTAATAATTTATCATGTTGTTACTCCTGAAATACTACAATATTATAATTAATATTCAGAAGAATATTACTCGTAGATCTATCTACGAGTAGTTTGTTGTTGCTCTTGAAATAACACAACATTATAATTAATATTTCAGAAGAATATTATGTTTATTGCTTCTGAAGAGCAGATCTTTATACATATAAATATCCTATAATGATAATTTATCAATGCTCTTGAAGAAGCAAAACTCTGCAAATATTAATATATGCTAGGCAACATACTCGTGTAGAGTTAATATTTCTAAATAATAGCTCATTGGTGTTCTTGAAATAGTACACTATTATTGACAAATATTCCAGTTAAATTTTACTTGTTCCTGAAGAATATAGTTAAATAAGATCTAATATAAATTATATTTTTACTCCTGAAGAGTAAATTTATTGTATAATTTATTATAACAATATTTGATTGCGCTTGGAGATCATGCATTATAATTTTCAATATTTCAGAAGAATATTGACATGTTGTTTTTGAATGAGCAATAATAATACAATGTGCTTTCGAAGTAGCATATGTTTCGAAGAATGTATAATTTTGAAATCATGTTTATCCCTGAAAGAAAACATATAACTAATGTCATGAGGACATAGATTAATTTGAGTACTTGAATGATATATGATTATATAATGTTGAATCATATTTTTCGAAATTAGACAATTGAATTATATCTTATATTGAACCAGAAGTTCAATTTGACTTTATNAGGACATAGATTAATTTGAGTACTTGAATGATATATGATTATATAATGTTTAATCATATTCTTCAAAATTAAATAATTGAACTATATATCATATTGAATTAAAAGTTCAATTTGATTTTATTGTTTAACATGAATGAAGGTTGAGATGTATTTATTAATATGACGAAATCTCTTCCTATCTCCAATTAGAAAACCCATTATATCTTCTTATTGGGTCACCACCACGGCTATTTATTGTGTCATCAAGTTGTTCAACCTTGTTATATATTCTCTGCGCATGGAGTAGGAAAGTGTGACGAACAATAACACAAATCCAATCTCGTTGATTTGCACGCGAATGTTGTTATGTTAAGATGAATTGAATAATTTGAGAGAAATCTTGACAATTATATTGATTTTTCAAGAAACAATTAAATAGAATAACAATTCATATAGAGTTTTAAATAGTACTCCTAAGAAAAAAAATTGCTAAAATTTAATTAAGGACGTAAACAAACTTAATTACTTAATAAAAAGAACTTAAGAAATAAATAACATAAGGAAAAAAATATATTGAAGATTCGACTCCGTCAGTTTCCATTGCAATCTATTACGTTTAGATTGTTGGAAGTATTTGAGAGGTTAGAGACTTGAGACATAAGAACAAATCGAAAATTCTGGATGTAAGAAGAATGCTTGAATACTCTTATGAAAATTCTATCCTGAAAGAGAGATTTTTTCATCTCATTAATGAGATTATATATAGGATACAGCAAGAAATAGCTCCATGATATAACAAGACTTGGTATATTTGCATCAAGCAAAGATGAAAACTCTTAAAGGAACTATGAACAACTTTTAAGAATTCTAAAATTCCGAGTTTCAACAATGTAGAAAGTTTTTGTTGACAATTTCTCCCCATTCGTCGGGTATGAAGTATGCGTGGGGAATAAAAATACAAAAGGCTCGTGTAAATATAAGGAGAGTCATATCCCCTTCCAAGCTAGCAAAATTGTTACTAAAGCACACGTGGGCAAACATTCAAAACATGACTTCAAAGCCAATGAGAGCATGACACTTAAGCTGTGAATAAAACATGATACTTAAAATAGAATCAGTTACAAAACCAATAAGAGGCCGCTATCTGTTGCTTGTCCAAAATGACCCAATATCCCCCAAAGCATTGAGGAAAATCTATAAGTACTTCCGCTTAAGAGAAGAAAACTACGCAAATTCAAATATCTCCCCCTTAAATAGCTATTTCTTCTTTTGCTCCGATTTGAGCATCAAAATCAATTATTTTAGGAGGTGAAAACTCTAGTTAGGTGATAGAAATGTGTTGATCAGATTTCTATCGTCAACAGTTTATATGCATGCATACTCACTTGTTTATAATTTCATACTATCATCTTTGGATCTGATTTCATGCCCATAGGGACAGTAAAAAAACTTTTCACTACTGACGTGGTAAAAGAACCTTATTTATGGCTTTCTGCAAGTGTTATACATTCAAAGAACTATACTTACGATTATTTCTGTCACATCAAAAGTGGGAAGATTTTATCCTAACTGGGTGCAGGAGATCAATTCTACTTTCATCTTTGCCTTTGATCGGTAAAGATTTTAATATAAATTGTTATCAAAGTCAATAATTAATTTTAACCACGAATTTTATGGGACTCATAACTTTTCAACAACACATTTCATCAACTCATATCAAAATATATTAAAAATCTTATTTTAATTCTTATCAAACAAGGGCTATATATGCTCACTGGATGCAATTCCTCATGAAAAAAAATAAATAAATAAAGCAACCTTCCGTGGTAGAAGACTCAAAATTCTGAATTCCCGACGAGCTGTTTGATCAAGTGGACCAAATGAATTTGCCTTGCTGCTTTGTTTAGGCTCTGCTTTCTCAAATATCATATGTACCATATCCAATTTTTCTTTCTACACTTTCAATAATTCCATCTGGTATTAATCTTGCTGGGAGTTAATTCAATTGTCTGATTGTCCATATGAGGGGCGAACTGCAAAAATTAAGCCCTTGTTTGATTTCATTATTTTCAAAATACATTTTCTCTCTTTTTTTCAACTACAAATTTTTCAATAAAATAATATTATATACAAACCCAAAATTTTTACTTATTTTTTAGCAACACATTCTCTATCAATCTGCTATTCTAGAATGCATTTTCTTATATCACATAATCTTATTCCCTAATCAAATAAAGTAAACAAAGACAGGGTACATGTAATTATTATAAGTCAAGCCAATTAACAAATCAATGGAAGAATAAGCAAGTAGAAGTTGGGCTTTCTTTCTATTTTGTGCTGTCATTCATGTAAATCATAAATGTGAAAACTTGCCCTTTATTTTCGGTGATTAAAAGAAAGAGCTTTGGGGGCTGACGTAGCACAGGCGATGGTGACTGGATAAAAAACACCGCACAGTTGTGTGGATAGATTTCAATTCCAGTATTCCCTTCATTATCGTCATTAATTTCAGATTCTGTCTGCTTCTATAAATTATTGATATTTGATTATTGATAACATGTTCGCCTCCATCAAGTCAATGAACACGTTCTATTGAAAGGGACTCGTTTTTCTCTGTGAAATGTTGCATTCAATCCAAAGTTTGATTTTAAAGTAATAAGCCTAGTTTGGTTTCCGCTTTAGTCGCTAAATTATAAGTTGATGGAATTAAGTGGTGAATAAGTGAATAGTAATTATGAATTTTGTATAGGTACTGTTTGGTTTTGTTAAAAATCATATTTTTAATAGATTTTGATAAAAGTTAATTAAATGTGATTGAAAAATTGATAAAAATGTGAATCTAATGAAATGTGTAGTTGGAAATATTTTATTTTATTTTTTAAAAAAGAGGCCAATCAGTAGCAAAACGTGTGATGAAAACTAAATTTGACATTAAAAAAGTGACTTTTTAAGCCAATTCAATATTGCTTTTGAGTCATTTTTGGGTGGATACATTGTTAATTAGTTTTAAATTTTTAATATGTATTATTTAGTTATGAATAAAATGATAATTCCGTATTTTAGGCCACTTGAACTTAGAGGTGGCAATGGACCGAGCCGCCATTCCAACACGAGCTTGGCTTGTTGCCCACGAGCCTAGCTTCGGCTCGGCTCATGGGCATTTGGGCGAGCTCGGCTCGCGGCTCGTCCGATTTTTGAAATTTTTTTTTTATATAATTATATCCACTATTTCATCCTTAAAATTTTTTTTTTTTTTTAATAAAATCGGCT
>CAIGRF010287233.1:41556-53361 GCA_903798235.1 Fraxinus ornus | reverse complement strand
TTTTTTGACGAGCCCGAGCGGCTCGTGGGCGTCTACGGTACGAGCCGAGTGGGCGAGCCGACGAGCCGCTCGGCTCGATTGTCACCACTCCGCTCGACTCGATTGCCACCACTACTTGAACTTGTGTGGAGTCTTAGCCTAGTTTGGCTAATGTTTATAAATGGTCAAACTACTTTTTAATAACAAATTTCAAGCCTATTTGAGCTCCATTTCCAGAAAAGAATTCATTTTGGAATAGTAGATTGATTGAGAATGTACGGTTAAAAAATAAGATTTTTTTTGTATTTTCGTATAATAGTATCTTAATAAAGAATGTGTGATTGAAAAGAAGAGAGTGAAAAATGTATTTTAGAAATAATGTGGATCAAACAAGGGCTCGTGAGATTCATAAGTACTACTTATTTATTTGTCGCTTATTTTTAGTATTTATAATCACTTCCCAAACAAACTTTTAATGTTACATATATCATAATTGATTTTGATTCCCATTTTTTCAAAATTCATTTTTAAGCACACATTCTTCCATGTTAATTTTACACAAAAATCGAAAACTTTTTTTCATTTTTTAATCACACATCATCCAAAAAATCATTATTCTAAAATATATCTTTTCCCCAAGATTGGATTTGGGCTCAAACAGGGGTATAGTGTTAACTGTAATATAAATACAATTCAAAGGATCAAATGAAATAAAATAAAGTTAGAGGACTATAATAAACTTGACCTGAAGCAGAATGATCAACAGTGTTTTTCTGGACTCGAAATTATAGAAAAATTTTAAGAAGTCCTCGAAAATTCTGTAAATAATTTATAAAGCTGGCCTCACACTAATAGAGGAACCTTATCAAGTATAAAGCATAAGGTTATCTGTAGTGTGTGTTGTGCTAAAATTGCAGGTGGGAGATCAGTTGCGAAGATGATGGAGCAGCCCACGTCGCGATCCGAGGAGACATATGGTGAGTGATGGGTATTGATGAGCTTCTTTTTAGTGTGTGTTGATAATTGGCATTTGATTTAAGAATGAAGATATATAAGCGTCCGCTTTCATTTACTTGTTGATATGAAAGCAGTTGATGAAGCAAGTCAAGGAGTGTATAGCGCAGTAATTGCTGGCAACTGGGATCGTCTTAAGATATTCTTCGCTCAGAGTTTCGCATTTACATCCAGGATAACTGAATCTGGAGAGACAGCACTCCTCGTGGCCATCAAGGGAGGAAAAGAGTATTCCTTTATCAAGAAGATGGTTGATAAGACGCCGCCGGACTTACTGACTCAGAAGGACAACTCCGGCAATACAGCTCTTCATGCGGCGGCACAGCTTGGAAATGTCAAAGTAGCTGAGCTACTCGTGAACAAAAATCATGAATTGCTGAGTTCTCTCAACAACGATGGTTTGTTGCCAATCCAAGTATCTGCACATCAAGGTCACAAAGGGATGACTTCAAACTTGCTCGATATCTGCAAGAAAAATAATTGTGCTATTCTGCTTGAAGATGCAGCTGGGGGCAGGGTTTTTCAATCTCTTGTAAATGCAAAATTTTATGGTATGTAAATTTATTGCTCAACAAAGATCTGCATAGAGTTGTTGGAAAATATCCTACCGGACGCGTAACGGAAACGAAAAACACAAGATTAAACGAGCTAGCAAGAGAAAACTTCGGCAAATTGCCAAGTACCACAGGAGAAGAATATTTTATAAATTGAGAAAACCACAAAATACAATATTTTCTTGTACATGTATACAGCGTCTTCTAGATTCTATCGCCTTAATTGTTCTCCCTACACCCTGACAGCCTCTTTGAACTCTCTTTCTGTGTCACCATATTTTTAGACAACACTAACAGACTCGTTGCGCTCGGGTTAATTCCCTAAATGGTCACTAAGTTTTTCTCAAAGTTTCCACGGGGTTATTGAACTTAAAAATTGTCCCAATTAGTCACTTAATTTTGAAAATTGGTAACATATCCATCATTGTGTAAACGATACTTGCAAAATTGGAAAGATTTGATAACGTTGAGCATGAGTCTACATGTATATGATTATTTTTTATTCACAAATCGTCTAATGCATATTTGAATTTTTTTTAATGACTATTGAATGCATGGTTTTATCCAAATGTAGAGTTTTGAATTTCACAATCTTTATGAGCTGAATTATCATATTTTCTAACTAATTATAGCATAATTTGCAAAAAAATCTGATTTATAATTTTCAAATGTGTGCCACATAAGTCCTACCGTTAGACATGTTATCAAATTCTTCAAATTTTACAAGCGTCATTTACACAGTAATAGACGGGATACCAAATTTCAAAGTTAAGTGACTAATTGGGATAATTTTTAAGTTGGTGAAAACTTTTAGGGAAGTTACAGTGACAATTTAGGGAATTAACCCCTTTTCTCTTTAGCCTTTCCTCTCTCTCTCTCTCTCTCTCTCCAATTCTTTTTGCTGCCCAATGCTCTTCATCTGGTGATTGCATTGATTTACAACAACTTCAATTTCGTTGGCATGGTAAGTTGGTAATACAATTTAATTCCTTCTTCAGCCAACCAGCATCCAACTTCTTACGTGAATGGTTAAAATCTAATATGTGTCTTTGGTATGTCTTACTACCCTGAATTTTAATTGAGTCAAACCCAACGAGAGTGACATCAACTCTACTCCCAACTTCCCAAGCTCACCTGTTGAGTGTTGGGTTCCATGTTAAAAGGTGGGCTGTTATGTTGATTGTTGTTTTCATATTGTGGTATGTATGCCGATATATGTTGTGATGATCACTTTTTAATTATTAATGGAACAAATTATGATTCGCAAACTAAATGCTACTAAAAATAATCTTGAAATTTTTCTGGTAAACTGATTACTGGTTTTTGCTGAAATTGTAGATTTGGCTCTCGATTTGCTTGAATTCAACCCCGAGTTGGCATGCGGAAATATTTATCATTTAGAGCTGATCGAAACTTCTGTTTCCCGAAGTGGAAGGATTTTGGAGATGATGGCTGCGGAACCTTCTGTTTTCCGAAGTGGAACATGCTTCGGCATTTGGGGGTCCTTCATCTATTCTCGTTAGTCTCCCTTTCACATTTTTATTCATTATCATGTATCTTCTTATTCACTAAACTTGCCTTGTATCATTCGACATTTCCATTAGAGTCTTTCCTGGTCTTGAGTCGTATTTAATTACAGCTAATGGGTTTAACCAGGAGGTTCTACGTACTCCGACTTGGTTCTTATCCTTCATGGCTTTTTGCCACTTATTACAGTAGGAACATTAAAATGACTCGACTCTATGATATTGATCTACAATATGACCAATATCACTCTCACCAAGATTGAACACAATCACCCAATAAAATAGATCTCCTTTCTCTTCTAGTGCGTGTGAATTGTGATGTGGACTTCTAGAGGTTGTTACGCCTCTTGTGACGAGGCTCTAGATCACCTCCATGTGGCAATCAACCAGGCCCACACTCCACATCATCCTCCCATCCGGTTGAGGTGAGGCCACACATAAGGTAGTCGAGGTGATGCATTACTTCAGCCGAAGTGCCATGTAAAGGCCAACCTCCATGGCTTAGGCGAAGTGTCACGCGTGCTGGGAAGAAGTGTGAGGCGACCAACCTCCATGCTAATAAAAAGCATCCCCACAACACTTCTTCCAAGGAGATCTTTTATGCAAATATTTATACGATTAATTGATATAACATCTTTGCAGCAAGTGTTTAAAGGTCAAATCACCACTCTACCATCTAGAGGCCAGGGTGATATCTTTTCAAAAACATAAAATGCGACAAAGGCCTATGATGTATGGATTGACACCTAGGAAAGACACCTCGACCATCAAGATGAGGCCAAGTTTCTTTCAATCGGTGAGTATTACACCTTTTCCACTATAAAAACTAACGCATTGTGCCATTTGAAGGTAATGCAACTTTAGATTCTCCAAACTTCTAATTTTGCACTCTCATTATATTCAATTCATACCCTCCCGAATCTGACCTCTTTACCCAGTAGCTCACATTCCACACTCATACATCCTATACGTTGACTAATTTGACCTTCGGAGTGTACACGGTCGCCTCCTTCACCACCGGAGAAAGTCACATGTGACTAACTATTCGTTCAAGTGTGCAGGAACAAGACTTACATGGACGTGAGAGGAACCGGGATCTATTGGCCACGTCACCACTACAAAAAACGAGATCAAGAGACGTTCTTCAGTTGGAGCATAATAATTATAATAAATTTATGTTAGAATCTGAAATAAATAGATGAGCTTCAGGCCCTTTAAATTTTGATGCTTTTTCAATGTTTTAAACCTCGTCTGTCATCGACCTGGAAAACATAAAGTTTTAAGGGTCAAATGGTTGAACCAGTGTATACTGATGCTGATTGGGATGCCAAAGAGTATACAAAGCAATTACCAAATTCTTCTCATTCTCAACAGCATAGGTGCTCCAAGAATCAATTTTCAAGAGAAAAGTACTTAATATCTTATTTTTATACAATTACCTTAATCTATATTCAGCATTTCAATCCTGGTATATTTTCCATTGTGCGAAATTGCTGAGGCGCGTTTCAAGTTCTGTTACAAATATTCGGTCCATTTTTAGCAAGAGTTTAAAGTCTTCACAAGTTTGGTTTCTTTTCTTTTGCAGTGTGTCCAGAGACACCTGGAAGACTTTGGAAAACGCTTGAAGTTCTAGGTAAGAAATATGCTCTGGCAATCAATTAACATACAAATAAATAAATTATTTAGCTGTGAAGTAATAGGATTTCTTGCAACTACAGTACCACTTATGAAGCGCATTCATCACATAAAATTGATGCATCATCAAGCACTTCAGCTAGTCAAACGCATATTCTCACTTATTAAAGCTTCGCCATATGGCACAGCTCTCGCAGCAATGAAGAGGCCATTTCTTTTAGGGGCACAGAATGGAGTAGAAGAGATTGTCACTGAAATTCTATGTTATTTTCCTGCTTCAATAAATTCTACAGATGAAGAGAATCACTCAGGATTTCATCTTGCTGTGATGTACCGTCGTGAAAAGGTTTTTAAGGTTCTTCAACAGAAGAATATTGGAAAGGATATGATGTTCTTAACTGATAAGGATGATAATAACATATTGCACTTGGCGGGATACAGAGCCCGTCAAGACTTACTCGATCTTAATCGTGGAGCGATTCTTCAAATGCAGTATGAACTCAGGTGGTTTAAGGTAATTATATTCTTACTTTCCATATATTTAAGCTCAGTTGGAAAGAATCTGTTTACGAGATAAAATGTTTGAGAAAAGGTTTCTTATTGAAGTTTTTTGGAAACATTGCCGGTCTACTTTTACCTTCATCCAGAAAATGCATTCGCCTAGAACCATTTAGAACTTAGATGTTTTCTCATTTATGACGCCTTGCTGAATACAAAAATTGATCTACGATCAAATATTTTTGTTTGATGCAGGAAATGGAGAGACTTGTAACATGTAAAGAAATTAAATCAAAGAATTCTGATAAGAAGACACCACTGGCCATCTTCAATGAAGAGCACGCTAACTTGGTTGCATCTGAAATACAATGGATGACAGGAATGGCTACTGCATGCTCAGTTGCAGCGTCACTCATTGTCACAGTGGCATTTGCTGCTGCAATCACCGTACCTGGAGGGAATGACAGTAACGGCCTCCCCATTTTCTCTAACCAGACGTCCTTCTTAGTCTTTGCCATTTCAGATTCTCTTGCACTTGTCTCATCTGTTACAAGTGTTCTATCTTTCTTATCCATTTTTACTTCCCGCTATGGAGCTGATGATTTTCTCAATACATTGCCCACCAGATTGATAATCGGCCTAATTTCCTTGCTCTTCTCTGTAATATCTCTAATGTTTGCCTTTAGTACTACTATATTTCTTGTGTTTGCGAAGAAGAATGCCCTGATTCTCATACCAATAATCACATCAGCTTGTTTACCAGTCATCTTCTTTATCGAACTACAGCTTCCTCCCCTCCTCAATTTGATCAACTCCACCTATGGTCCANTAAATAAATTATTTAGCTGTGAAGTAATGGGATTTCTTGCAACTACAGTACCACTTATGAAGAGAATTAATCACATAAAATTGATGCATCATCAAGCACTTCAGCTAGTCAAACGCATATTCTCACTTATTAAAGCTTCGCCATATGGCACAGCTCTCGCAGCAATGAAGAGGCCATTTCTTTTAGGGGCACAGAATGGAGTAGAAGAGATTGTCACTGAAATTCTATGTTATTTTCCTGCTTCAATAAATTCTACAGATGAAGAGAATCACTCAGGATTTCATCTTGCTGTGATGTACCGTCGTGAAAAGGTTTTTAAGGTTCTTCAACAGAAGAATATTGGAAAGGATATGATGTTCTTAACTGATAAGGATGATAATAACATATTGCACTTGGCGGGATACAGAGCCCGTCAAGACTTACTTGAGATTAATCGTGGAGCGATTCTTCAAATGCAGTATGAACTCAGGTGGTTTAAGGTAATTATATTCTTACTTTTCATATATTTAAGTTGGAAAGAACTGCCTGTTTACGAGATAAAATGTTTGAGAAAAGGTTTCTAATTGAAGTTTTTTGGGAACATTGCCGGTCTAGTTTTACCTTCATCGAAAATGCATTCGCCTAGAACCATTTAGAACTTAGATATTTTCTCATTTATGACGCCTTGCTGAATACAAAAATTGATCTACGATCAAATATTTTTGTTTGATGCAGGAAATGGAGAGACTTGTAACATCTAAAGAAATTAAATCAAAGAATTCTGATAAGAAGACACCACTGGCCATCTTCAATGAAGAGCACGCTAACTTGGTTGCATCTGAAATACAATGGATGACAGGAATGGCTACTGCATGCTCAGTTGCAGCGTCACTCATTGTCACAGTGGCATTTGCTGCTGCAATCACCGTACCTGGAGGGAATGACAGTAACGGCCTCCCCATTTTCTCTAACCAGACGTCCTTCTTAGTCTTTGCCATTTCAGATTCTCTTGCACTTGTCTCATCTGTTACAAGTGTTCTATCTTTCTTATCCATTTTTACTTCCCGCTATGGAGCTGATGATTTTCTTAATACATTGCCCACCAGATTGATAATCGGCCTAATTTCCTTGCTCTACTCTGTAATATCTCTAATGTTTGCCTTTAGTACTACTATATTTCTTGTGTTTGCGAAGAAGAATGCCCTGATTCTCATACCAATAATCACATCAGCTTGTTTACCAGTCATCTTCTTTATCGAACTACAGCTTCCTCCCCTCCTCAATTTGATCAACTCCACCTATGGTCCAGGCCTTTTTGGGTAATAGATATTTCACTTAAATAAGATATTTGAATCTGTTTTTGAGTTAAAGTCTTGGTCAATACATGTCAGATGTTTTAATTTAGTTGTGTAGTTGATGAGTCTGTTTGGAGTATGATTGAGTCAATTTGAACTTCTGTATTTTCCTTTCTTCAGGCATTGTACGACCTTTGTACAAAATTTTCGGTTCAATGAACTAAGAATTATGCTATTTCTCAGTATATATCTTCTCTACAACTTTGCAGTATACATATCATAAATGCACCTCTTTCTGTTCCATTTCCAAACAAAGGCAAGAAGGCCATGCTTTTAAGAAAAAGATCAAAAAGAAATCGGTTGGGCTCAAATCACTCAAGAATGCCAAAAACCGAAATTAACAGTAAAGAAAGTAAAATGCAGAAACGTAAATAACACCAAGATTGTTCACCCAATTCGGCTAAGCCTAATCTGGGGGGCTCAGAGATAACTTGAGCCCGTCACTATGCAAAGAACCGTCCAAGAGAGAGCTACAACAGTTTACAAACCAAGACTTAGAAACCGGACTCCCACTATGATCATCGATCCAACAAGAATCTCCCAAAACACCTATCCACACAAGAATCAACACTTCACAGCCCCAATTAATGCAGATTTACCAGTTTCACTTGGAGTAAAAAATAAACGCCTAAATGAAACCTAAAATACTGGACACTAAGCAAAATTACACACAATTACAAGCTCGGACAAGGCTAATTAAAGCCTACACAAATTACTAAGTAATCTGCCCAAAAATAGAAGTGAAACCCTCGAAGAATAGAGAAATCGCCACGGCCAGAGATTAATCTGAAAGGTAAAGAACTAGAGACCAAAAAAAACAGAGTTAATTGTTTCATTAGCTACTGTACTTTGTACATCGTCACGAACTGCCCATTGTACTTTGACATGCTTCCGATTGCCACTGTACTTTCGTCCGTCTTACTAAAATGGCCACTGGATGGTTTCCGTTCGTTATTCTATCCACATGGAGGATGGTATGCTGACATGGCGGTTAAATATGGTGAAACATTAATCGAATTGTACACGTGGATGACAAATCATCCAAACAAACCCTGCATTTCATTGATAATCTCGTTCTGGTTTTTGGCACTATATGATACTCATATTCTGTTTGCTGGATTATGATTGAACCCATAGCCATAGGTAATGTGCGTTCCAGAATACCCATTATATATGAGTCTTAGACTGTAAGCTTACAGATTTCAGAACACAGATTTTTATGCCGATTAGGTGATGTCGGTAAATATATTGTGAGCTCTTCCAAATTGTTTGGTAAACGTTCCTCTATGATGTGCTAATCAACAACTTCGAATATTCTTTTATATTCTTGAGCAACTTACTGCTGAAGATCACTTCTTGAAAACGAAAACAACATATCTTGCGATTTTGGGTGTTGAAGGTGAGTGATCTGCTTGATGATTTAAGGATCTCTTGAAATCTCTAATTTGGGTTTTTTTTTATTTTGTTCTGAGAGGTTTTATAGATTTTCAATGATGGATATCAATTTTTCAAAAAAATAGATTACAAGTCTTGCGATATTGATACTGAATGTGAGATATCAGTGGGATGATTTTGGGATTTTCTTGAATATATTATATGGGAGTTTGATTATGGACGAAATGGGTTTGAGAGGAAATTAGGATTTTAACGGCCATGTCAGCATACCGTCCTCCACATGGATAGAATGACAGACGGAAATCATCCGGTGGCCATTTTAGTGAGACGGACGTAAGTTCAACAGCCATCTAGAAGCATCTCAAAGTACGGTGGGTAGTCCATGATGATGTGCAAAGTACAGTGGCTAATAAAACAATTAACTCCCAAAAAACATGAGAGAGAGAAAGTGACTATCTAGTTGCCTTGGGAAAATATATCTACTCATGTCTACAGCCATTTATGAAGATCAATGGTCCAAAAGAGTCGCAAGAAGCACAAACCCTGGTGGAAGATAATAAGCCAATTCCATGAAGCCACGTGGACAAAGTCAAGAAGGAAGAAACGTGTTCCCACTTATTAGATTGTGCTTTTAAGGACCACTTCTCACAATCTTCACTTTGGTTCTTGAAACCCCCCACTCTCTCTAGTTGCAACAATGCATAGGACGGGAATGTTAAACTACATCATCACCCAGGTACCTGCTAAAGATTAAATAGTGTCAATATGCAATAAAGATAGACAAGTTTTAAATTTATTCAAAGGTAGAATTTTAGTTCCCATATCAGATGGATTCACATCAGTATGAATTTTTTCAAGTATAATCTCACCACATGCAATTTTCTCACGTATAAAATGATATTTCACCTCAATATGCTTCGACCTTTCATGATAAATAGGATTTTTGCATAAAAGTAAAGGAATTTTACTATCAGTGAAAATAGTAGGTGTTTCATGTAAAAAAATCAACTATCTTAAAATTCCCTTTAACCAGACACACTCTTTTACAGATTCGGCTATTGCCACATACTCAGCCTCAGTGCTGGATAGTGTGATAATAGGTTGAAGTTGTGATTTTCAGGTGATAAATTATCACCAAAAGTAAAGAAATACGCGGTAGTAGACTTTCTCTAGTCTTTGTCTCCAACGAAATCTGAGTCTACATACACTTTCAATGTCAATGGATCCGATCCCTTATTAAACACCAAACCAACTCTAAGTGTTCCAGCTATGTATCTCAATAACCACTTTAACTACACCCAATGTGGTTTCCCCGGATTAGACATAAACCTACTAACAGGGGCGAATCCAGGGTTAAAGTTCAGCTAGGGCGGACTTTTAATGTTGACCGTTGACTTTCGACAATCAACGATCGTAATACCGATGACATTTATTAACCCTGAACCTTAAACTCTAAACCCTAAATTCCTAAATCACACAGTCTCAATTGAGTTTTTTAACCCTAAAACCTAAATTCATATACATGCATAATAAATTCTCAAATTACAGATTCACAAATCATATATTCACAAATTACAATTCTCATTTGAATGTCAAATTGTCGATTAACTAATTATTTATAGAACATAAATCATTATTCATGGTACATCCAAGCCACGCATATTGGCATTATCCCAAGAAAAAATGACACATGCATTTCACTTAAAAAGAAAAATAATTAACTTATGAAACTATGTTTTCATAAAATCAAGTAACTTGACTCATCAAACCATCAACTACAAAACTTTAAAAGGAACTCATCATTTTAAGTACATAATACACTGTTGTTTGCTACAGTAGTAAAAAGGTGTAAAAAAATCTACAAAAATTCGTGAGTGTAAAAACTAAAATCCACCTAAAATAATTAAGATCTAGTGCAACGGGCTCTAAAATTGATACAGTCAAGAAATAATTACTGGGCTTACTAGGTGCTAATGGCCCATAAATCACTAGTGGATAATGGGAAAAACACTATTTGCACAAAAATGAAAATTGCAAGAGTAAATAAGAGACAAACATTTCGAGGCAAATATTCCGACCTCTTTTTCACATTACTGATTAAAATCAATTCAAAACATCCGCAACTAAAGCAACCACACAAAATCAAAAAGCTATCGACAAGAAAAATATCTCCAAAATACCAGAAAATTTACCAGAAGCAGCAGTGCCAGTTACCACAGGCTTTTGACTGATAATATTTGGAAAAATTCACAATGAAAAGTAGATGAATTTGAAAGAATTAACACAGATCTGATGGAGTAAACAACAAAATCTAGCGGTGGAATGAGAGGTTTTTGTACGTATGAAGTAGATTCGCCCTTGTCACTCGTCGTCGTCTCCCTCCTCATCCTCTGCCGGCTTTTGGTTTTGTGGTAATGGAATTGAAATTGTAATTTGCAAGCAAAACCCATGGATTGGGTTAACCTACTGGGCCTTATTTTTTATATAAAAAAGGCCTAAATATTAAGAAAGGAAAAAAAAAAATAAAAGAATTCAGCTTTTTCTTCATTCTTTCTTCCCAGGCGGACGGCTTCATTCTTTCTTCCCCGACAGACGGTGAGTGGTGACTTAACTAAAGAAGCTCCTGACAGATCCAGGATGGGCAGCCGCAGGGGTTGGCCAGGTGCTGGATCCGCCCCTGCCTACTATGTAAACTAATAGAGTACGCCAAATCCGGTCTAGTTGTAACCATAGAAAACATAATGGATCATATGGCATTAGCATATGGATTGTTTTTCATGTCTTTAAATTCAACTTCAGTTTTAGGACATTAGGCAGAAGAGAGGTTCATGTGGGCAGCAAGAGGGACACTAATCGACTTGGCTTCCTTCATGCCAAATTTTGTAATGACTTTATTCAAGTATGTTTCTTGAGATATGGTTAATATATTTTCCTTCCTGTTTTGATTAATCACCATTCCCAAAATCTTCTTGGCATTCCCCAAGTCTTTCATATCAAACTCGGATTTTAGGAGATTCTTGAGTCTTAATATCTCAGATTTG
>CAIGRF010287233.1:18642-41490 GCA_903798235.1 Fraxinus ornus | reverse complement strand
AGTACATATGTATCAAACCTTATGTACCACTGCCTAGGACTTTGTTTAAGTCCATACAAGGATTTTTGTAACTTGCACACAAAATCAAACTTCCCATTTTCTTCAAAGCCTTGGGGTTGACTCATATAAATGTCCTCTTCTAACTCCCCATGTAAAAAAGCAATCTTGACATCTAATTATTCAAGTTCCCAATTGAATTTGTTTGGTACGAAATATTGTGGACTTGTAGATACTGCTTTAAGTTGTGATTAACAAATTCTCCACCATTATCAGTACGAAGAACCTCTATGTAAGATTGATATTGCATGGCAATCATTTTATGAAATTTCTGAAATAAAGAACTAACTTCAATTTTTAACTTCATCAAGCAAATCCAAGTCAAGCGTGTGCAATCATCAATAAAAGAGACAAACCAACGAAAACCATTCAAGGAAGGGGTATTGGTTGGTCCCCATACATCCGAGTGAATCAACATAAAAGGTGTTGGACTTTTATTCAAACTCAATGGATACGAAGTACGGTGACTTTTTGCTAGTTCACAAATGTCACAATTGAAATCCAGGACATTTAACTGAGAAAACAATTTCGAAAATAATCGTCTTAAATATCCAAAAGAAGCATGACCTAACCGTCTATGCAATAACTAAATTTCAGAAGTGATTTTGTTAGACTTATTCGCTGAGAAAACTTGAGCCAACTGACTGGAGCTTGCAGGTTTCAAATCCAGGTAATATAGCTTCCCCCTTCTAGTACCATAACCAATTGTCCTCCGAGTCAGGATATCCTTAAAAACACAAAGATTAGGAGAAAAAATAACAACACAATGTAAGGCACGAGTTATCTGAGATACCGACAATAAGTTATAGTTAAGAGATGGTACAACTAAAACGGAATCAAGGTTTAAATTATTTGAAAGAGTGACTGAACACTTTCCAATCACAGATGAGGTATTGCCATTGGTTGTGGACACTACATGTTCAGATGATGGTTTTAAAAAATGATCATGGTGATTGTCAAAGGTAATGTGATCTGTGGCTCTCGAATCAACTATCCACGTACTATTACTACTATGTGCAGAGATATGTAAATATGTAATGCCTCACCTAAGTTACCTGAGGTGGCGACCAAGGCAGAAGTTTCTACAGGAGTATCATTGGCTGGTTTGGCTACGGTGACAGGCGCTTGGTAATTCGAGTTTGACTTACGTTTTCGCGGTACCTTTGCTGGATCCCACCAGTCTGGATACCCAATCAGGTCATAGCACCGTACTTTTGAGTGGCATGTTTCACCACAATGGGTACACAGGCGTTCAGGCTTGGAGGTCTCCTTCTGATCACATTCGGTTTTAGCAGCAAGTTTTCGTGGCTGTGGCTTGGTTCAGCGAACCAGCAGTGTGGAAGATTCTGGATTATCAGGTTCCTCGTTCAGGGTGGCTTGACACACAGCATCCTTACGTACATAAGCATAAGTTTCTTCGAGGTCAGCTGGCGGGTCTTTTCGAAGCACTTCACCTCGGACCTGTTCGAATTCAACATTCAGTCCGCCAAGAAAGATATGCACCCGCAGACGTTCAACTGATTTTTTATATGCTATAATGTCAGTAGGATCCTTCATAGTAACCTTGTCTCGATGGTCCAATTCTTGAAAAATTTCAACAAGTTCTCCATAATAGATTGACAGAGGACGACCACCTTGTTGGGAAAAGAATGCACGCTGATTTAGTGCAAATATTTGCGTGTCATCTGATCCATCGTAGAATGATTTGGCGAGAGCACTCCAAATCTCCTGTGCAGTGCCTATGCATAAGTAACGCTTCATTATTTCCAGCGACATAGAGGTAAGTAACCAACCTTTGACTCTTTGATTTTCAGCATACCATTTGGCATGGGTGGGATCTGTTTCCTTCGGTGGGTCAGTTTTACCCAGAATGTATTCGAGTTTCTCACACCTTGCAATTTGCATCTCCAATATTTGTGACCATACATCATAGTTGGTTTCGGTTAGAACAATACCAGCATGGAAGCCAGAATGTTCGGATTGAATATGAATTACTGAGGTGGATAGTTCAGATGCAGCAGCTTTGGATTGTTCTTGAGCCATGTGTGTTCGGTGTGGTGACTTTAAAAGCAATTTTGACCCATCAAATATTATCAAAAACAGCTCAAAAGATACGAATCCAACGGCACCGACCTTGCGCAATTCAGAATTACAGTTTGAAAGATACAGCCGTTTTCATGGAGGTCGCGCAAAGCTGGAAAAAAAAAACTCGAATTGTGCAAAAAAAAAAAAAATTCCTTTCGAACTGTTGGCCAGATCAATACACTGGCTTTGATACCAAGTCAAAAATAATGAAACAATCTTGTTTATTTTCTTTACATTGATAGGTATATATAGTTACATAATACAAGGCAAAGTGTATCTCTAATTTGGGGAATAATATTCGTGCGATTATGTATGTTAAGATACCAACTTGGAGAGATTTTATTATGTTAACAATATGCTTATCCTTTTTAATCTTTCCTCTATTTTTAAAGAAATGATAATAGAACAAGACCTTTGAATCATTACAAGTTATAATTTTGAAGTAAAAGAATTCATGCATTATCAACTAATATTAAGAGCGTTTTAGCAAAAAAGAAAAAATAAAAAGTTGATTTCTTATAAGCTAGGATCCAGAAATTGTGTTTACCAAAATCTATGAACCCAAGTATAAGCTAGATACGCAAAATATTCATGACTTATATGGCTTATAAGTCGAGCTTATGAATTTTAATTCACATAATTTGTGGGATTCAAACTTATAAGGAAGCAAATTATTTTGCCTAAAATGCTCTAACATATAAAATTGTTCTAGCATATTCAATATATTGGATAAACATGAATAGACTCAACAGGAATTATGTGTGTTGACGTTGAAAAATGTATATATAATTTTCAAGCCAACTTAAGGGATAAACGTGGATTTTTACTATAATAATCAAATGTTCATCAGGGAATAATGCGGTGATTCTTCTTCCTTGATAATAAGAGATATTTGAAATATGAAAAATTGCTAGAGAGTTTGTATATGCTTGTCTCCACGTTTTTCTCCCCCTCTGGGCTTTAATTCTCCTTTTATAGGGAAACATATGCATGCATGCAGCCTCCCCTGTCTTTTCACCATAATTCTGAGCTGAAGAAGTACAGTTGCTGGAGTAATAAGATTGGTTGCCGAGCTGGACCCTGTTAGATTTCTTTTGAGCATTAATGGCTGGTGGGCCCCAGCAATTAATGCGTGACTTGGAAGGGGAAGCTATTATTTTTAATTGGAGGATTATGTGGGCACTGACGTGGGACCTTTCCAGGTGTATCTCTACGATTGGTAATTCACATACCTCGTCAGTGATCCTTAATCATTATATTCCTTTTGTCTTGAAAGACTACATAGGCTTCTTGAGTAAGCCACTTAAGGTTCGAGCTGACCTCATACATCCGAGATCACATTATTATCCCCTTGCTGGGTATGTTAATCTGAACTAAGTGACCTCGGAGGTCGGTGTAAACACAACTTACTTACGGAACAGTGGTGTTGGTTATTATTGAGTGAACTTTATGCCGATAAACGGGTCCAAACCTAATGTAAACTTCAATTCGTTTATTTTTATGTGCATACAAGTGAAAATAAAGTAAAGAGGATACGAAATTAGTTGAAACGACACTCAATCGTTTAAAACAGAAGTATATCATTTTAGATTATAGGATCTCAATTTCACTCCAAAATGAGTCAATCATATATTAGAACATCATGTAAGACTTATATAAGTTAAACAATCTAATTTATTGAGTATCTTATCTCATAATTAGAATTTAAATTATTTACNTCTGAGTAAGGTCGTCCTCCAGGTATTCTTTTTCCAATTAGAATACCTCTCTTTTTACATATTTATTTTCTCCTCTTTTGCTTATATGAGTTCGGACGAATCTCGTATGCAATCTTGGGGAAATCAACATGAAGAAGTTGCACCATCTTCATCCACCCAATCTTTTAGCCCCTCTTCTGCCAATTCGGACTGTCAGTAGGTGTTTTTCCCTATCCCTATTGCTTTTTTTTATCATTCATCTCCCCCTCCCAGCCATACTTCGAACTCACCTAGGAGTATGGAACATCGACGTAAGATGAGAGAGGAAAGGGCACAAAGGGAAAGTAGTAATAGGGACCAAACTTGGGGGCGGATTCTTTAAGGTCGGTAATAACTGTTGATTCTTTAGTAGCGATTAGGGCTAAATATAACATCCCCTTTCTGTTAAATTAGTAATCCCTTCTTCCGACCAAGCTAATATTTCCCCAGCGGAATGTGTTGCTCTCAATACCGTCATTCTTCAGGCCGGTCTGAGACTTTTTTTCCCCAAAATTATTCGATCGTTCTTTTCCTCTTGGGGAATAATCCCTACCAAGCTGTGTCCAAATGGTTGGAGGACCTTAGTTACGACCTTAATTTTATGGAAGCAATTAGCTCACCCCGAACTAGATGTGTCCCAGTTCAATTCTCTCTTTTCTTTTAAGGAAAATGGGAAAATACGAGTTGGTGGTATACTAGTGTCAAGCCTAGAACATGAGCCCTCTAGTTTTAGATACCCCTTCAACGATTAAGGGATGGAAAGAAGAATTCTTTTACGTTTTGGAGGACTGACGATTCCACCCTGACGAGGTGGATAAGGAGGATATAGTTCCTATCCTTTATCATTCTTTTTGTAAGTAATAGCTCGTCGTGTCTTCATACTTTTTGTTATTTGATAGGAGTTTGATTTCCCTTGCTTCTATTTTGTAGTTTACCGACCTTGCCACCTGAGTTCGACCATTCAGAAACGAGATGACTCCATCCGAGCTCTTTCCAACAGAGTGAGATTTTGCAAGTTCTTGATCTCAAATTACAATTTATTCCAAGCAGGACTACTTCGAGCATTGCTTTCAACTCCGGCACCAAGCGGACCTGCTACTACAGCTCCCGCCCCTCCTCGTAAGTTAACTTAACATCTTCATTACTTCTTTTTCTTTTGACCAGACCTTTATACTTCTTTTCTTGTACATTTAGGTCAACAACCAGACATGCTGAACCTCCGTGCTGCTAGAGTAGCTAAAGCTGCTAAAAGAAAGATGGAGGAGGTTGGTGCAAAAGAGAAAGATCGACCTGAGGAGGTGGATTTCGAGCCTGAGACCGTGCAGCCTTTGCAAAGGCGGCGTTCAGCAGAATTGCCTGCCACACCTGCCCCTGTTGCTCCTCCATGTTTGCCCATTCCTTCGGCAATACTATTGTTGTGGTAGCGTCTTCATCCAGATCTCAGGAGAAATGCCCAGATCTTCAGAGGCTAGATGTCGAAGGCTTGGTAGGGCGCCGACCTGAGACATTCCTGGATTTCCTCCGAGCTCCTTCTCCAGCAAGGAAAATAGTTGTTGCCTTTCCCTCACCTCTCAAAGAATCCGTTGTTCTTATGACAATGAGCAAAACTTTCTGGCTGAGATGCCTATAGGAGAAAGCGTTGTGTCAACTTAGCTTCATTCTCACCGAGCTATTCTTCAATTGACTTCAGTGGTGGACAAGGTAAAACTTTTTGATAAGAGTTACTTTATTTCATCAAACGTTCTAACTTGAATTTTATGTTTCCCAGGTTAAGGCTGAGCTCGATTCGATACTCGAATTCAAAAGCCAAGCTAATAAACTTTTTGTTGAAGTCGAAGCAGAGAGGGCGGCTTTTGCTGAGGAGAGGAGAAGTTATGAGGATCGTCTTAACAAGATGGGGAAAGAGCTTAACGCAAGCCTCACTACAGAGCACAAGCTAATGGACGATAACAAGGCTCTATAGATCTGGGATGAAAAGGCAAATGCTCGAGCTGGGAGTGAGAAAAAATGAGCTGGTGAAGCAGTGGCTCAAGCGATGGCCATTAGGAAAGAGGCAGAGCTGAAGGTCTCCAAGGCCGTAGAGGAATGGAGGGCTTCTCCAGCTTTTGATGTCATAGCTCAGGAAGCGTATGTCCTGGCTATAGTTAAGATTATTAAGTTTATAAATCAAAAGCAGCCGAATTAGGATACAAAATTCTTGGAAGAAGCTCAGAAGGAGTAGGAAAAAGAGGTGGAGCAGTTGTTGAAGGCGGTTGAGGCCCAGAAAGCTCCAGCTAAGGAGAACATAACTTCCCAGATCCCCCTATTTCCTAGTTTCCCTTATGTACTCCCCTTCTTTTTTGTTTAAGAAAGACCTCTTATAATTCTTTGTTTGTTAATGAAAAATTCGGGTTTCGCCTTTTCTCTTAAACTTTCTTTGTTTCAATAATAATTGAAGAGATAATTTCTATGAACTAACTTGCTCAATCCAAGTGTTTTTATGGTACTAAATGCCTCTATGGCATGTGTGAGCTTAAGTCAAGAATCGCGCTAAGTGTTGCAGCACTCAATCCTTAGCTCAGCCTACTTCATGAGCAGGGCTTTGATAATTCCCTATGGGAATTGCACTAAGTGTTGCAGCACTTACAACTTTAGTTCGGCCTACTTCATGAGCAGGGCTTTGACAATTCCTTGTAGGAATTACAATAAGTGTTGCAGCACTTACAACCTTAGTTTGACTTGCTTCATGAGCAGGGCTTTGATAATTCCTTGTAGGAATTGCACTAAGTATTGCAGCACTTACAACCTTAGTTCGGTCTGCTTCATGAGCAGGGCTTTGGTAATTCCTTGTATCTACATCGCCATCTAAGAAACTTACATTCTTATTTATAAACAACCAACTGATACAGTCATCTACTGATAATATTTCTTAAGGTGTTCTGCGTTCCATGGGTGCAAGAAGGGTCTTCTTCCATTTCCAATTTATAGGCCCCTCTTAGCAGTACTTTGCTTACTTTATATGGACCCTCCTAGTTAGGTCCTAGAGATCCGGCGTGCAGCTCTCTAATAGCCAAAAATACCTTCCTTATGACAAGGTCACCAACTTCAAACTTCCGCTTCTTCACCTTTTGATTTTAGTACCTTGCATTGCGTTGTTTGTACACCGCATTTCTGATTTCTGCCATGTCCCCTTTTTTTCCTACCAAATCCAGTTCCTCTCGTAATTCTTGTTCGTTCCTATCTTTACTATATGTTAAAGTCCGAACTGAAGGGATTTCGACCTCAAGTAGGATGACAGCTTCCACTCCAAAGGCTAAGGAGAAATGAGTTTCTCTAGTACTATTTCTGATAGTGGTGCGGTAAGACCATAGCACACTGGGGAGCTCCTCAACCTATCCTCCCTTAAGAGTATCAAGTTTCATTTTCAGCGTATGCTTGATGATCTTATTGATAGCTTTGACTTGGCCATTAACTTAAGGGTGATTTGGTGTAGAGAAATGTTTTTGTATCCCAAGCTCCTTGCAAAAGTTCGCAGCGAGTATTGTCAAACTGTTTTCCATTATCTGTCACAATGGAATGAGGTATCCCAAATCGGCACACGATCGATTTTCATATGAACTTAGTGGTCTTGTGCTCGGTTATTTTAGCTAAAGGTTTGGCTTCAACCCATTTGGTAAAATAATCAACTGCACAATTGCGAACTTCATGCCTCTTTTTCCCATAGGCATGAGACCGATTAGATCGACCCCCCATTTTGAGAAAGGTCATGGTGCCATTACATAGTTCATCTCTCCATGTGGGAGTTTGATGTATGGAGCAAATCTTTGGCACTTGTCGCACTTCTTGGCAAATTCCAATGCGTCTCTTTTCATGGTTGGCCAAAAGTATCATTGACGTATGATTTTATGAACTAGCGATTGTCCTCCGGCATGATTCCCACGTATGCCTTCATGTACTTCTTCCATGGTACGTAGTGCTTCTTCTTCATTCAAGCATCTGAGTAAAGGTATAGAATATCCTCGCTTATATAAGACACCGTCGATTAAAGTATACCGTGATGTCCTTATCCGTAGTTTTCTCGCCATGATGGGATCTTCAGGGTATATGCTTGTTTGTAGATACGAAACAATATCACCCATCCATGTTTGTCTGAGGTCGGTCACCATATGAACACTTCCAAATTTATCAATGGCGGGACAGCGGGTTCTTCCTACTAGTATGCTATCAAACCTCTCAATTCCTTCACTTGTTGCCAACCGTGCTAAGGTATCAGCACGTCCATTTTGAGTTCGTGGAACTCGCTCGACCTGAACATTCCCAAACTTCCGTAACTCCTTTTTGACGAGCTGAAGATACTTGTTCATTATTTCTTCCTTAGCTTGGTAAGCTTCATTAACGTGATTTACCACTAACTGAGAGTCGTTGTATGTGACCAAGTAGTCGACTTTCATTTCATTTACCATCTTTAGGCCAGCTAAGAGGGCCTCGTATTCGACTTTATTGTTAGAAGCATTGAAATCAAATGGCAGTGCTTCACAAAATAACTGTTGATTCGGACTTACCAATACGATTCCGGCCCCTACACGTTCATCTGTAGAGGATCCTCAACAAAACGGCTAAGAGCAGCTATTCGTCCTGTTAAACTTTGAACCTCCTTGGGCTTAGCTGGGGGACACATCTCAACGATGGCCCTTATTTTCTCTGGGTTGGCCTCGATTCCTCTGCGATTTACCATATATCCCAAAAATTTTCTCGAACTCACACCAAAGGCACATCTGTTGGGATTCAGCTTCATTCCGTAGATTCTCAGAATTCTGAAAATATCAGCGAGGTGCTGCTGATGATTCTTGGCATCTGCGCTTTTGACCAAATATCGTCAACGTATACCTCCATGGTCTTACCAATTTGTTTGGCGCACATAGAATTAACCAAACGCTGGTAGGTTGCTCCGGCATTTTTTAGGCCAAATGGCATTACCGTGTAACAATAGAGACCTCTGTAGGTGATAAATGTTGTATGCTCTTGGTCAGGCTAGTACATGGGGATCTGATTGTAGCTTGAATATGTATCCATGAAACTGAGCAGATCATGTCCAGTAGTAGCATCTACCATCTGGTCTATTCTTGGCAAGGGACAACTGTCCTTGGAGCATGCTTTATTTAGGTCGGTAAAGTCGATACACACTCTCCAATTCCCATTATTCTTCTTAACCAAAACAAGATTGGCAATCCACTTTGCACACTTTGCTTCTCGGATGAATCCATTCTGGAGCAGCTTTTGTACCTCTTTGTTTAGTGCTTCGTACCGTTCTGGATTTAAGGGTCTCCGTCGCTGCTGCTTAGGCCGCACCAAGGATCAACCCCCAACTTACATGACCTTTGAGTCGATTCCTTTCATGTCGGCGTGTTCCCAAGCAAAGATATCAAGGTTCTCTTGGAGGAAGTTGATGATTTGATCTCTTAGTGGAGACCGCAGTTCGTAACCTATTTTTAGTTATCTCTGCGGGCTACATGTACTGACCTTAATAACATCCAGTTCCTCCAGAGGTTCTTCTCCTCCCCCATCGCACTTTCAATCGTAGATCCAATGAGCTCGGTGAAGATGCTGCAATGCATGTCATGCAGATCTCCGGAGAGTAATGAATCATTCTTCCTTTTAAATCTGCCACCACTTGACACTGACTAGCAGTATACTTATTCCCTTTGATTTGCCCCGTACCATGGGGCGTGGGGAATTTGATGACGTAATGGTACATTGATACTATTACCCTGAGATCAAACAGCAAAGGTTGTCCCATAATTGCATCATGAGGGAACTTCGAGTTCAGGACCACAAATTTCGCGTTCATTTTAACTCGGTGAGGGGAGTCTCCGACCTCTACAGGGAGTTTGATTACTCCTTTTGCTTCCAAGATGGCGCCATTAAGTCCCATAATCATGTTTGAATATGGTTGTAGGAAACTGAGGGAAATTTCAATTTTTTCAAGCGTGTTGGCGTAAAGTATATTGAGGGAGCTCCTCGTAACTACCAGAACTTTGGGAACATCGACTTTGGATATAAACATAGGGATTACCAAAACTCCAGGATAGGGTTGTGTGTCTACTTCTCTCTCATCAAACAAAAGCTGATCATCAGTCGCCCTCTTGTGATGTTTTTCCGTAATACCGATCTCAGAGAGGTCGGCTACGATGGGTCTTTTGAGCCTGTGACCTCGGTATGCTGGTAGTGTTGATTTTTTAGCATTCGAACTTGAGGGTTTGGGAGGTCGACATTACAAGCTCTTGGTTCCACTTAGTTTTCGCATATTATGGCCAGCCCATTCAAAGTTGGGAATTTTAAGCAATAATAATATATCGAGGTGGCAGCCTGCAACTTATGCAATATGGGGCTCCCCAATATGACATTATAATTCGAAGGAAGGTCCACGACTATGAAGTCAGCTAAGATTCTTCGGTGACATGGAGGTTTGCCAAGCTCTACACTAAGTACTATCTGCCTCCGAGCTTCAATGGGATCCTCAGCAAATCCTTGCAGTCTCCTGGAATACGGTTGAAGGTATCTCTCATGTATAGCCATCTGCTCCAGAGTTCAAGATTACAGCACATTTACCTAACTCCCATTATTCACCAAGGCTCGGTGTATCTATACTCCCGCTACATTCATGGCTATGACTAACGCGTCACTTTGATCTTGTAAGACACCCTATGCATCCTTTTCTGAAATATTTGAACCATTCTAGGTGACTAGGTGCGGTGAGGTAACGACCTCCGATTCTGGACATATTACACAGTAGTTTTGCCAAATATGGGCATCACGTGCTAATCTGTGCCTAGTCCTCCGTGAACCTTCAAGGTATTGGTTCTCGCTTATCAACGTTCGGATCTCGGCACGAGGTTGTGAGTCGCGAGTTTAGGGTCCCGACCGAGCTTGCTGAGCTACCCCTTGTGGATTAAGCTGTTGTAACTCGGCTAGATTCGTTTCTTGGGGTTGAGCTACGAATTCCTGTAGGTGACCTCGTCGGATGAGGGATTCCACCTCTTTCTTTAGATTTCTACAATTGTTAGTGTTGTGCCATGTCGTCCTGTGATAATAACAGTACCTCCCTTGATTTTTCCGAGTTACTTCTTTCCTTTGGGGTGGAGGTCGGCGAAAGGCTTCCTTTTCCTCAGTCTGTAAAAAGACTTCTTCCAAGGTCGCGTTGAGGGGGTGATATTCAAAAAATTTGTCAGGATATGGCCTAGAGCGACCTTGATCCCTTTTGTCCCTCCTTTTTTCCCGACATGAGTCTCTATCTGTTCATTTTTCCTTAGGTCGTTTCGGGGATTGAGGAGTTGGCTTGGTATCCTCCTGGTCCATCTTCATGAACGGACGACCAAAATCTTATTTTTGGCCTCAACCCTGAAAGGACTGCCATAAGTGTAGCGTGGTCGGATATTTTCTCCACCTCTATAGATTGTTTGTTAAACCTATTCAAATAACTCTTGAGCAATTCAGTTTTCCCTTGTTTTATGCTTACCAACCTCTCTTTGGGCATGGTCCTCGCCTTTGAACCCATGAACTGAGCGAGGAACGCAGTGGCGAGGTCGTCCCAGCATTTTATGGACCTTTGATGTAACCTTCTGAACCACCTTGCTTACCAACCTCTCATTTGGTGTAGTTCTTGCCTTCGAACCCATGAACTGAGCTAGAAATGCTGTGGCGAGGTCATTCCAATTTTTTACAGATCTTTAATGCAGTCTTCTGAACCATCTCTGAGCTTTGTCTCCTAAAGTTAAAATCCAACCATTGAATTTAATCTATCATTCATAACACACATCAACTAGCACAAACATTTAAAGTGCTCAAAATAAATACTCATGTACCAAGTGGATTTAAGTGATCCACTCACACAATATATTGAGATTGTGTTGAAAATCTGGTTGTTCGCCACTTCCTTGTTGGCCTTTAAAGGCAATAGCATGCTTTTTTTTTTTTTTTTTTTTACTAAATCTGTCTTACCGCTCATTTTATGATAAATATGTTCATGATTGTTACCGTTAAAAAATCTGATTAAATTAAAGTTAACAATTAATTACCTTTTGGCCCAATTAAATTATAAGTCATTTTTTTCTCTCTTCTTATCAATTACACATTCTCCAATAAAAAATATAACACGTAAATCAAAGACTTTTCTTTTCTTCTTTAACGATACATTCTCCAAAAAATTACTATTACAAAATTAATTTTAATCACACATTTCATAAGATTCACAACTTTTCAACCACGTATGTAATTAACTTTTAGCAAAATCTACTAAAAATCTGATTTTAACTCTACCAAACGGGGAATATATATTTTATGGATTAGACTCAGCCCATGTTTGTCATCCATTTTTTCAAACATTGTTTGTTACAGTAAACAATCTCCACCACATATTAACTCAATAAAATATTCTTCACACAAACCAATAAAATTATTTTACTTTTCATCACATATTCTCAAAAAAAAAAATACTATTCAAAACTCTATTTCTTCTCCCAAAATGGGAGACAAATAAGCCCTCAATAAGCTCATGAACATTGAATAATAGTTGATAAGTATAAGAAATTTTAATCATTTATAAATTGTTAAACTCTATTTTCAATCAAACATCCTTATGGTCACATAAGTACTATTCACTATCCACAACTCATTTTTAGCTATTTATAAATTATTCCCACATGGGGGATAAATAATGTGAGATTCCATAACATTTGGCCCTTGTTTGGTTTGGATTAAAATTCAATTAGAATTTCAAGTCAAAGTCGACATATAATTTTAATTACACATTTTATGGGATCTACAATTTTTCAATCACTAATTTCATCAATTTTTATCAAAATTTATTAAAAATCTTATTTTAATCTTCATCGGGCTCAATGTTTTAATACTAGGCATGCATCATGAGGTCATGCCGATTTTGGGCACTGAAAAGCACTCAGAAAGGCAGACCAAATGATGCTTGACATGCTTGATTAATTTTTGGAATTTACGACTACTAGAATAAATATTAGGTTGCCACCCAAATATTTTTTTGTGGCCCTTAAGACCACATTTTTACTACCTTATTTGTTTTTAAAGCTATGTTTGGCTCATGTATAAAATTACTTATAAACAATCAAGATACTTTTGATCCATTTTTCGATTTGAGGAATTCATAAATACTGTTCATTTATTTCTATTTTTTTTTATAATTTAAAACATTTATAAAAACTCTCCAAAAATGCTCCTAAATACATAAGTTGCTGCAATTGCTTTAACACCATATTAATCGAATAATAACAAAGTTGAATAAAAAAATATTCTCATGATATGCAAATTCTAAAAAGTTTCTAGTTGCTTAATTTGAAAAGGTAAATAGGAACTTCAATTAAATATAATTCACGAAGTTCTTTAACTTTAATGTTCATCATTTTCGTGTTCAATTCATAAAAGATCAATCTTCTTGTTATATTCTCTCGTGTTTGTACTGAAAGACTATACCAACTTGTGTACACCATACTAGGATTCTTGCAAGTCAAGCACAAGAAAAACGGATCAAGAAAGCGAAACTCTTTCTTCTTTCTCTCTCGATTTTTCGGCCTCCCATGTAAAGATTTCTTGTGGTGGCTCATGCTCCCAGGTCCCCAGACTTTTATCTTGTTCTATTGCTCTTGAATCCTCCAATTACTTAGGTTTTATTTCTAGGTTGTATTCGTACAAATATATATTTTCTTATTAGGAGCCACAAGTTTCAAATAGATTGTTAATTTATATTTAAGTGATTTGAACACGAACTCCACCAACTCTTCAATTACCAAATTCAAATCATTTATTTCGAAGTCCCAAGGAAAAATGAGTTTTAGAAAATTTCAAATGCTCGTCAAATAGTATCAAGGGCATGTCTCATATTTAGCCATGTTGACTTGTAAGATGAATCATAAAAGACATGAATCCTAGTTAGTTGCAATAGCAAGAGATTCTCTGTCGTGACTCTAAAGCATCGAAGTCTCTATTGGAAAACGAAGTTGACCCGATAAATTTGAAGATGGAGCACATGAACTCTTTAATTGAAGAAATTGGATGGAATGGATCATCGCTTGAGTGGGTCACGATATGTAGTACTGGGTTTGAGGAAATTTGTTAGAGATGTAGAAACAAAAAATTTATATCGATTATTTGACAGTAATTTGATTGACTACTCATAGTTCATACGTGAACAAGACATTAGAGAGGAGTAAGAAGAAGATGATTGTAGTCTAAAGTAGTTAATGGATGTGTTCAAGCCAACAAAGCAACTTCCAACAGTAAATCAGTCTCCTCCCCGACCTACCCCACCAACCCGTCGGGACGGGTTTTTTTCTCCCCATTCGAGGCGGGGCAACATCGGGACAGGGCATGACGGATTTTTTTGCCATCACTATGTGATAGAGTATATTTCAATTTAATTTGAAATTATATCAAAGTCGGAATTGAAAAAAAAAAAAAAAAATTGTTTGATAACCTATTTGCCTAATCTTAATTTTAAATATTTGTTAAGATAATTCATTTGAGCATTAACCTATAAAACAGTCACATTAACGAATTATAACTGAAACTTTAAGGCTCAATTTTCATATTTTTGCCATCTATCCTCAAATTTGTGAATTAATCTAACAAATATCAACTTCACTTGTACCCTTGAGAAAAGATTAATCCAAGTTAAGCAACAAGTGTCGTGAAGTAGAAGACAAGGTATGCCATGTTTGTCTAAGCTTAAGAAATTTACGTACAAATATGTTTAAAAATAAAAGCACATTTAAGTAAACTTTTATCTTAAAACATGTTGGGAAAGTTAATTTATTATTTGTGAGTAAAATAGTTTCTTATTTTTTAAAAGTCAACTTGGAATTATTTTCATAACAAATAATTATTTATTTAAATTTCGTCAAACAAAAAAATTTATTTATGGAATGTAAATTTCACGTGACAACTACACTTTTATTTTAGGGTCAATCAAGTAGTCGTGCTTCCATTTGTTCAATCGGATAGTTGCTATTAATTTGATTTCAATTAGGAAAATTCCTTCTAATTTCTTCACTTATATTGAGGAAATCGACGACGCGTTAGACAATAACTATAATCTTATTCCACGTCGCCCATTATTAATTTTTGACGACTTTACATTAAAGTGTAGTTATTTGATTAAAATTGAATTTAAGTGTAGTTATCTGAATGAAATTGATAGTGGATAAACCCTAAAATTTACTCGAAAGTGAAAGTTACTTCTAAGCTCAGACCAGGCCTGTGACATTAGGAAAAGTGAAATTTTCATACAAGGCAAACAGAGCCTAACTGAAGAGGCCGTCTTCTCCCTCAGCACTACATTTTGGACTCGTTGGCCCCCTCTACTTCCTTATTTTAAGACAGAAAATTGATAAATGTGAAACCAATCACTTCACAATTACATAACTAATTAACTAATTCTCTATTTGTGATAAAACTAGGATTATAATCCCTATCGCTTCTCTCCCTCTCCCTCTGCATCCATTTGCAGAACACAGAATATCTCTTAGTTATGGCCGTCTGATAAATTTATTTTATTACATCACTCTTTTTTTACCTTGATTAATCTATCGGCGAATAAAAAGTGAGTTTATTTGGATTTTTCTTCCGTTTTTGTCATTTCTCTTTATTTTGTTACCTGTACGANTTTTTTATTTTTTTTTTTTTACCTTTTTTTTTTTTTTTTTTTTTTTTTCAAATTACAAAAATTTTGCGCTACTTTTGAGTGGTTAATTTCGATTGCTTTGTTTGTAAACTTTTTTGAAATCGGAGGTTTACGCTTAAACGACATATATTTTACTTTATTTATTATACATGCACACACTCGAGGTTAAATGTTGTGATCTTGTTGTTGAACTAGAAAGTTACTTTAAAAAGTCGTCTTTTTCAAGTGAAATTGATGGGGTTTTTTTTTTTTTTTTTCCATTTCAATCTTTTAGTTGTTTTTCAAGAATTTGTAGCATTACTCGAGGGCTTGTTTTAAACACCTAATTGTGCGGTTCATTTTTCTTTTCCTCCTTTTTTGGGGTTGGGTGGGTATAGCACCAGAAAATGGGCGAAAACAGGGAGGGAGAGAGAGAGAGATTCTAACATGGAATTGTAATCCCTGCTAAGTTAATATAGAGTATATTATTCTCGTGGGAGCAGTGTGTGTGTAACATGTAGGAGAGAATGAGAGATAATTAATGAATGGCTTTTTATTGAATATGAAGTATTGATTTATGATAGCTGTCTAATAAACCTGTTTTGAATGGTTTATTGCCTTGGTTTTCATTTTCATTTTATATATTTTCTCACTCAAATATGTATATGATCATCGATATACTTGAATAATTGACTAGCTTGAAGGGATATGCATGTGCTATTGTTTCATATTCTAGGGATAGTCACAGAAGTGTAAGGGTAAAGGATGTTTCTTGTTTATTCGAAGAAGAAAAGAAAAGGACTCGATAAAATTTTAGTTCTGCTTCTCTCTTCTTTTACGCATCTCATCTAGGGCAACAAAATCTCCTTATTCTGACGTCAGTGATTTTTCAAAACTATCAGCTTAACACAGGAGAGTGAAGTTTAAAGATGGAGGAAAATGAAGAGTCAGATAGCCCTAGTTGGGGTGCTTCATTCATGCAGACAACTGAGGATGTTGCAAGAGCTGTTGCAGCAGCTGCCGTTGCTGTGCATTCAGCACGACCTTCTGTGGTATATTCCTCAAAGGATGATAGCGACAGCCCACTCCATAAACTTCAAAACCATGTTTCTAGAATACTTAAAGGCCTGTCAAGTCCTCCAGAAGTTAAAAGTGGACCTTACAACCCTGAAATACTAACTAGTCAAAAACGTCAGTGGGCTAACTTTCAGTTGCAGTCCCTGGTAGGATTTCTTCTCTCACGTGCTTAATATATTAATCGTGCTTGTTTGCTTTTTCCTGATATGCAGTATGAAAAAAGTTACAAATGAAGATACCTTCCAGAATTTGCTTTTCATATATAGAGCATATCTTTTACTTTCAATTTCTCTGGCAAACATACTTTTGGAGGTTCTCAATGACAATGAGATTTCCTTAGATAATATGGTGACTCCTTTAGAGTTTTAGAATGAGGATCTTTAGATCTTTTTTCTTGCTGCTTCCGTGATCAAATAAGTAAAAGTGTTTGCTCCTTAGGGTTTTGTGCATATAATTATGTTGCCGAAGTGCACAGGATCACAGAGTTTGGAAAGAGCCATCAAAGCTTTTCGAGAGCATGGTAATTGTAGGACTTCATCCTAATTGTCACATTCCGGCTCTTCAAAATCTTTACTTAGCTAGAAAGTTTGAAGGATCAGGGAGATTTCAAAGTGCACTTGGTGGTCAGCATCAGTCTCGTGTAGAACCAAGCCTTGAGCCTCAGGTGGTGACTTATGTATTCTACTACTAACAAGTTTGTAATGAAATTTTGGAATCTTATAATAATTATAAATATTTCTTACAATTTTCTGTTTTGGCTTCAGGTCTTGTTTGTTTACCCCCCAGAAAAGCAGTTGCCACTCAATTACAAGGATCTGCTTTCTTTCTGCTTTCCTGCAGGAGTAGAGGTGGGGGTTAAGCACCGTGTCTTCTTTTGCTTCTCATAATTCATGTTTGACTCAATACTCTGAAAACCACGTTTCTGTTTTTTGTTTTACCTTCTTCTGGATGGTTAGCATTCTTGTCTGTTAAGTTGCAATCTTCTTGTAGTTTCAGAATCAGTTCAAAATGGGTTTGAAAGTGTGAAGCATGCTTATGATGGGAACAAGTCAATCTAGTGTTATGAATGATAGCTATTGGGAAAATGCGAACAAAGTCTCACGTCAGCTAGACATGGGGTAGATAATGGGTATACAATGGCTTTGGCTATTACACCTAATAGGTTAACCTTTTGGGATGGAACCTAAGTCCCAACATTACCTAATATTGATGTGTGCTTTATAAAAATTAAAATCCAAGCTTTAGTTCTTTTCGTCGACATACATAATATCTTTATTATTTAATGAGCCAAGCCATTCCATGTTCTCTTATTCTCTGCACTGTATGAAATTATTCCAAAATATCTTCATAAGCTTTCTAATTTTGGTTTCTTTAGTCTTCTTTTGTGATAATTCAGTAGCTTAAAATGTATTTTTTTGTTAGTTACTCCAAGTTACATTTTGACCTGATTTATTGTGTATAGAATGCATCTTCTTTCAATTTTATCCATGTGTCCTTGGATCATTTCTATGATAAGTGCATAAAAGAAATAATAGGTCTTGACCGAAATTCATTGTCCTCCTCATTTTAAAATGATTACACAGCTTCTTTGAAGAATGCGCATTTGATGGTTTATTTCATCCCTATTCTAAAATATCTGGATTCAAGCAAAAACAAAATATTCGTTCTATCCAACATGATTTGCCTAGAGGTTTGAGGCCCGTTTGGCATGGCTTTTGAAAAGCCAAAAGGAGTTTTTGAGACCCAAAAGCTGCATTTGGACCCATTTGGCTAATTTTGTGAAAGTGATTTTGGTAATTAGAAGAGCTTTTAGAGAGGAATGTGACTTCCTCTAAAAACACTTTGGAATAGGAAGTGCTTTTAAAAATTAATTTTCAAACAAAAATTAAGGTAATTTCCTCCAAAAACTCTTCTACGGGAAGCAAAAGCAAAAGCTATGCCAAGCGGGGCCTGAATTACCAGATAGTCTATGTGGATTTGACTTATCTATGAGTGCATAAAATTGACTCCTTCCATTGCAGGTTAATGCTGTTGAGAGAACTCCTTCAATGAGTGAGTTGAATGAGATACTGCTTGGACAGGTATCTATGTGATTGTTTCTGCCTTGATTATTCTGCCAACTATTTATTCGATACCCCACAGATAAACCTCTCACTTATGAAGTTCTGATGCAGGATGGATAGACACTTAATAAAGCTTTAGTTTAAATCGTTAAGTCTGTAGTTGATTTGTGTTTTATGCAATTTTTTTTGCTTACCTCATTATCTTTAGGGTTCTTATCTACCCTAGCAAATGGAAAGAACGCTATTGCTGACTAAGTTGACAATCCACATAAAATATCATCCAATTTTTCTTCCTCAACTCCCCAGACCTTTCTTTGCTACTTGAAGCCCTTTTATTTTCCCTTTTTTTCTGTTTATGACATGAATTGGTGCTATTTTTACAGGAACATCTTAAACAGAGTGATCTGTCCTTCGTCTTTCGACTGCAGGTATGATGTGGCATGCAAATATTATTTTTAACCCATGGATTTCAACATTAAAGGATGTTCACAGGAACTTGGAACTGCAATCTGAATTGATCTTGAGGCCTATTTGAGCTATGTTATGGGTGCAATTTCCCCCGGTTGTTTTAACTTTTAACTTCCTTATTCATTTTTGGTGTTGATTGAAGTTTTCTAGAAACTTACTTGTATTTGAAGTTTGCCATATATTGCATTGAGGCTGTTGAAGATCTTCGTTGGTTGGTGTAGATGAAAACCGAAGTCATGTTATAAAAGCGATTATCTGGTTACTTATTGGCTAAATAAGAATAATACATTGTTTCTGCCCCCCTGGATGGATAGTAACTACCTTTCTATATTATCCTTTGTAGGAAAACAATGGGTATGTCGAGATATTTCAAACTTTCTGAAGTTTTTTTCTTTGGACCATTTATTTGTTATGCACATGCTCGACTTAGATTCATTTTCTTTTGTATCAAAATGAAATTTTTGTTTTCATTTGTTCAGGTTTCTTTTACCCTGATTTGCTCATTGAAGCTGTATAAATGCACCCCTATGAATCTGCTTCCTCCCCCGTTCTCTCTGATTTTGGAGTTCAAGTTTTTTGATGTATCCTTGTCATTCAGGTAGCTGATGATTCAACTCTGTATGGTTGCTGCATTTTAGTTGAAGAAATCATACAAAAGCCATCAGGATTGATTTCCATAGTTTCAGATGGGCAATCAACCCCCTCAAGTCTGAGCCGCCACATTTTAACCACACGCCGATGCTACTGTATTCTTTCTAGGCTTCCATTTTTTGAACTTCATTTTGGTGTACTGAATAGGTATGTGACTAATTCTCGTCTGTATGGTACAGCATATGGTGCTTTCCTATTTTGAAGTTATGATCGTAATTTCATAATCTGCATGTATAGTGTGAAGATGAATGTATTATAGGTACTTGCATTACTAAATTGTTATGAGATTATCAGCTTTCAGTAAAAAGGTACACACATGGCCCACTCGTCCCATAAGAAAAAAAGTTTGTGAAAAAAGCAAAAAAGAGAGAGAAACAAAAGGAGCTGGTGAAAAGAATACCTGGAAGTAGCAGCCTTGGACAGAGAGAATACAAGATGAATATTATGTTGCATATGAATCTACTGATAGATCTACTCATCTCTCGAATTATCTATATGTTTGTATAACTTGGCCAAGGTTGTCATATCTATTAGAATTTTACGTTCCCATTTTGATTTCAGTGGCCAGTAATACAAAATTACTTCAAGATGGAGAAGGAAAGGAATATTAGCTAATTTTATGTTTCTTTTTTAACTATGCATCATGGGTATTGGTTTTGTAGAAAATTCTGCATTTTCATAATTGTTGCAGAAAGAGATAAGCACTTGGCAGTTGGCTGTTAAAGCTCTATGATTATATATTTCTTTCTTTCTTTCTTTCCTGTGTGTGTAAAGTGGATTGTTGGTTTATATTGCCTAACTAACAGAATGCAGAAATCGTTCTCTTGCTAGTTCTGCCGATGTAATTTTACCATTTGCTTTCTGCTGTAGCATCTTAACTGAAGAGAGGCTGGAACGGTTGACGAAACAGATTAGTAGTCTAGATTTGGAGTCATCTGTGGGCTATGATGAGGTTGAAATTTTGGAGGAAAAATCTGGTGGCATATTGCTGGCGGATGGAGCAGTCAACATGCTGAATGGGATAGTTGGAGCTTCCTTTCTAAGCACAACAGGTTCTATTACAGAAAGAGTAACAGACGATATATCTCATCTTGGTCATGAAAGTTTAGATATAAACATTTACTCCAAGATAGAACTTAATAGCAATGTTGTCCCACTTCATCCTGGGAAAGAGAAGCTTGTTTCTAGTAGAGAATTTGCAGTTGATACTTCTGCTGATCACAATTTTACCAACAAAGAATCAGCAGACAAATGTCTAACAAGTGCGGTTTTACCGCTATTACGGTATCAGCAATGTGAAAGCTCTGAATCTTCCTCCAGGTATATTATTCTGTGCTTTGCTCTCTGTTTTCACTATATTATTGCTAAAAATTGAACTATATAGGCCACGTCCTTGTATTAAAGAGATTTCTTAGATAGATTCTAATGGGCATGTTTAGGATCATTCTGGTTTTCTTACTTCCTATTTCATTCTTTGTAGAGGGTATATTGAGTGTCATTAATCCTCTGTTACAAAACAAACCAATACCAGAATTTTTCTGATACCACTTGGTAGAATTGATACCACTTATTGTGACACCAATCACCGGATTGAGATGCTGAAGTTATATGGCAAATAATAATGAAGCATATGATCAAGAATAAAAGAAGACAAGAATATGATAGAGGAATTAGGAGATTTTATTGCACCAAGAATAATGGAGAAAATAGAGAAATATTACAATGATCCTAATTACTAGTAATCATAAATTTCACACTATAAATTGTATAGAAGAGTAGTATTTATAGAAAACATGTAGGGGACGTCCAAGACCTCTTGGTAGTGTTGTTGATGAAATAGGATGCCAAAAATCGAGTCCAAAACGAAGTAGGAGAAGAAAAAACGCGGAAAACACATATTCGGGCCGAAAAACTTGCTGCGGGCCTGACCTGACCCGACCCGGGCCCCTGCGCCTAGGCGCCCGGGGTTCTGCCCCAAAATTTACCCTTCAGTTAATGCTCCAAAAAAGTATATTTTTCCATCCAAAAATCTTCCTTCAAGTCAAACTCCTAATTATCATTGAAATTTGATCTTCATATGACTCCAATAGCATTCCAAACTTGAATTCATCATGATGTGTACTTCAATTAGAATTCAATTACTTCAAACACATTAACAAAAGAATTCGGATCACACCCAAATTCTAACAATTATAAATGGAGTATATTATTTTAAGTGCACTAAGAACAGGACCGAAGAAGGGAAATGGAGCATTGAAGTCTAGAGGTCAATCCTTGGAGCACTAACATTTGATTAAAATCTAGAACACTCAATAACTTCTCTACACAATGCATGCATTCAAGTTTGAGAAAGGAATTCATCATTCTGATATCTAAATCCATTAGAGCAATTAGAAAGGAATTTATCATCTTATTGAATAATAAAAAATGCAAGTTCGACCCTAACAATACCTAGAGGGGGGTGAATAGGTATTTAATGCAAAATTAAAAACAAATATGAGCAACAAGTCACTTTTAATTCTTATCTAGATGGTTAATCAAACAATCCAATTTTCCTATGTTGAATTACCGCAGTTAGAATGTAATAAACAATAAAACATAAAATAGTAAAGAACACAAGAATTGTTCAAGGAGAAATCCAATTGGGAAAAACTCCATGCACTTTGTCATTCAATCCACTATAAACAATTCAATACTTACAGTCTACCAGACTAGACGACGACACGAACTATCTGATCTCTTGATTGCAATTTCAATAACTCTCCTGAATTCTATGCTCCCCTGCACCAATTCCAGCTGCAATAACCAACGCTCTCCTGGAACTCCGCTATCATGTTGCAGTCCCTAACTTGGTAGAATCGTCTATCTCTTGTGGATCACGAAGAACAACCCGTTCTTCACAGACTGGAACTTTAGTCACTTTTCTTGATCTTCAGCACTCTCTAACAGATACGTAGGAAGTTGGATTTTGGTATTTGGATATTGAATTCGATGTTTTTCTGACCAAAACACTCGAGCAAGATTAAGGTTGAAAGAAGTAATCAAT
>CAIGRF010287202.1:12627-27036 GCA_903798235.1 Fraxinus ornus | reverse complement strand
GTGAGGATGGTGTATTTATAGAGATATGTAGCAGAGTTGTAGAAGGATTCGTTCCCTTATTTGTAGGAGACAGTGTTTGTAGGAATATGTATTGGAACGTAAGCGGGAGTCTTACCTTGTTTGAAGTGTTACCAAAGATAAGACTCCTTTGTGATCCAGGATTCCGTGGTTGGGGTGATTGGGTAGAACTGGGATTCTCTTTGGATTAGGATTTGAGGCCTTATGATGGTGTGTGTTGATTATTGGCCAAGTAAAGTCCCCGAGCAGAGCACATACCCGAGGACTGTGAATGTCCTTTTTGGGGCGATCCACGCAGTCAGTCCTCGATCTACCTTGAGGACCTTAGCAGCTCGAGGACCACGTTCTTGAAATGGTGAAAAAGGGGGTTTAGGAGTCGTCGTGCTCGAGTCATTAATAAAATACATCATCAGTACTGATCTTCGATTGCAAACAATTTCCGACGCCATATTTAAAGCTTTTCGAAACCTACCCTCAAATAGATCCTCTTACTTCGGTCGAATTTATGGTAGGGTGAGGTATTACTACGTGATTAAGAACATTGTAAGCCAAAAAGGTCCTATTGCATTTTCAACCATGTGTAAGGACTGAAAGTTAAGTTGACTTTAGAATGTTGATTATTTCACCCAACACTACCTCGTAAATATTCAGAATACTATCAATAATTCGACAGTAATCTGGTGTAGTGAGACGAAATGCTAAGCTATCATCATGAGAAAACATGTGACTAACACGCGGACTATGTCTAGAGTAGCTGAAACCCCTGAATTTGCCATCAAGTTCAACCCTTCTAAATAGCACTAGTCAGAGTTGAACGTGCATTGCACGTTATTCTGAAATACTTTATAAGTGTTGTAAAAGTAATATTTGCTACCAATTTGTTGAGAGGATTTGATGAGTCTCAAACAAATTAAAAAAAATAAAATTCAGGATATAAATTTAAGAAGAGAAAAGTATATTATCAAAACTCAACTTTTATGATGCAAATTCAATTTTTTGTGATGATGAAATAATACAAAGAACAACAGTTTTATACTACATTTGGTACATAAGAATTAATTGCTGATACATGAATTTAAACACCCATCAAAATTCCTAAATACAATCCATCTATAATAATTCGAGATTTATGTAGATTAATGTGAATGTTAACTAATTGAGAATTAATAACACGAAATTCATACATAACAAATGTTTTGTAGTATTTATTATATATTGAAAAACGAAAAGTATGGTAATATTGAGATAATTGAATTTTAATAGGGTTAAAATCGTTTAAAAAATTATTCTTGATGTAATATTTAATATATTTTAAAGGAGTCGCAGACACGTGTGTGACCCCATTTAACACGAAGAAAATGATGAAGTCGAAATACATTTCTGAAGTGTTGGACCATCCAATTTTTTTACCCAATAAAAAAAATATTTTTATCCAATTTTTAATTATAAAATAGATCGGAATTGATTGAAGTGGAGGGGACAAAGAGCAACGATATTTAGACCTCCGACTATTTTTCTCTTTACATTTTGATTAATCAATTGTTCAATCGGAAAATTCCTAATGGCGACTCGTTACTGGGCGGTGTCACTCCCCGTAGGCCAAACCTCCTCCCTCTGGAGCCGGCTCCAAGAATCCATTTCCAAATCCGCTTTCGATACTCCTCTCTACAGAGTAATTTTCACATTTATCTGTTAATTATGTATTTAGTAGATCTAAAAGCTCGGATTCTGTTTTAAAATCTGAATCTCGTGGACAAGACTTGCTTGATTATGGTTTTTGGATTAAGTTTTTGACTGATCGAATTGCATTGAGCATTGATTTGGTATTGGAGCTTGTAAAGAAGAGTAGTCCAAGCTATTATTAATTCATGTTAATTTTTGGGCGCAAAATTTGATTTTTTTGAGATCATGAATAGTAGTTTTGTTGAATTTTGCAGTTCAACATTCCAAATCTACGTGTAGGTACGCTAGATTCGCTGTTGGCACTGAGTGATGATCTATTGAAGGTTGATTTTTCTATTTTCTTGTTTCACTTTTTTAAGTTTCAGCTGATTCTGTGACATTGTATAATTGTTTGGGAAAGAATGATTTTTGGGATTATATTTTGATTTTGTTTTATTAGTCGAACAACTTTATTGAAGGAGTGTCACACAAAATCCGGAGACAGATAGAGGATTTGGAGAGGGTTTCAGGAGTGGTCAGTAGCTCACTCACGGTAGATGGAGTTCCTGTTGACTCTTATCTCACTAGGTAATCGCTTGTACCTTTTTTCACTTTGGACTAAATTTGATAGATTTGTTAAATTGTTCAGTAATATGACTAATTTAATTTGGAAAATTTTATCATGTGTAGATTTGTGTGGGATGAGGCAAAATATCCAACAGTGTCACCATTGAGAGAGATAGTGGATGCAATTCATGTACAAGTCGTCAAAATTGAGGATGATCTCAAGGCATGTTCATTTGTTTTTTTGTTGATTCACAGACAGTAGTTTCGTTGATATGAATATGAATTATATGAATTCAGCTAAAAGCCTGGCCTTTCCATATCAAACTTGTCAAAATTCTAGACAACTGCGATTATGTTCTTGAGTTATCAAATATATAGAAAGATATTCCCGTTTTATCTGCTATATGTGAATAGGAGAAACGGGTGCAAACATTAACGTTGCCTAGTCCCCTACACAGTCATTCTACATATTCACAGTAGTCTACAATTATAGTACCATGACAGGATTGTCATATTAATGACCAATAATTAAAATAGTAGTCGATTCCATGCAGCTTCTCGACCAATTATGATTATCCTTTCAGGTGACTTAATTTCCAAGCAGCCATAAAACTTATCTAGGCTTTTTGTTTTCATGGTGGACATCTGCATTTTCTCCCTGGCATCTTAATTTTGATTTCAGTCAAGGGCATCTTTGATAAGATAGAAATTTAAATGAGGTTTATTATAAGCTGCTTCACTATACTTTTTAAGAGCCTTCGATCTCAAGATATTTGAATTAGTCCATGCAGTTATCTTATAGAATGAGCCATATTCCATGGAGGCATAATATGGTTCTTGAATTTATCGTTCAGTTTTTACTTTTTGAGTCTTACTCCTAGAATAATTTCCATGTGAGCGTTAAAGTGTTTCCATTTGGACTCCTGCTCAATTATGAAAATGTACTTCTTTTGTTTTATAATGCTCAATTGCTCATAACTCTGTTTGTTCTGATTGAAGTCATGTTAGGAGAGCTGTGATGGTTTTGTAGGAAAAGTGCGTATATATTGGATTAATGTTTCCTTAATTATGAACTCTCTTATAGTGAGTAGTTTACCAGTTAGCTCTTCTTTACTAGTAACAAGTCCTGTCAAATATTCATTTGGTGATTTTACTAAACCGAGTTAAATCTCTCTGGCCCTTCTGTTTTCTCCTGACTTCTTACTTAGCTATTGATCCTAAGCAGTTCCAAACACTCCTTTGTCTATGTCCCAGTATTTGTTTCATAACTCAAAGTTGCCAGCAGTGTTTTTTAACACTTTTCCTAGATTATGCGGGATTGGGCAGGATGATCTTTGTTAAGCAACCGTGGTTAATGGTTATTTACTGTTGCATAAAGAACAATAATTCACTACTACCTATTTATTCAAAATAACACATGACGTAGTTTTAGAAGTTCAGAACTAGCAAACTTTTCAGTACTCATTGAATAAAATTCAGACTATTCATTTTGAAAATTTTGCACAACAAAATTATTGTCATCAATAGTACCTAGTGCAGTCTTGATGACCTGGAGTTATTATATAGAAATAGAAGTAAGGACAATTTAAGAATGATAGGTAAGGCCTTGCATCCATCATTCAGATATTATATATTTATATCCCTCAGAATTTGAAGCTTGAGTAGTTATTGTAGAGACTACTTATCAAAAAAAAAAAAAAAAAGGTAGTTATTGTAGAGACTAGCTTCAACTGTAAAATTTTAAGCCTTGGTTTGGATTGTACAAACTTGTTTGAAATAACCAGCTGAAATGTTTTAATGTCCTCTTTTCCCTTTTGGTGACTGATCTTTGTTGACATATTGAAAATGAAAGCTTTGTTTAAAAAAATGTCCTTTTACGAGTATGATACCTTACCGTTTTCAGCGGTACAGAATGACAGGAAAATGGAATCATTGATTAAGAAATAAAAAAGATAAATTCGCATGTTATGATGCTGTTATTATCATCACTAATGTCATGTATAGTATAAAAATCTGTTGAAAGAAATTTTTGTTGTCTGCTTCTAATAGTATTTATTATGAGCCCATTTGGTAGAGATTAAAATAGGATTAAAATTGAAAAACTACCCGTTATTGTTGACTTTTATTAGATGAGTGACACCCAATAACGGCTATATTTTCAATTTTAATTGGATTTTAATCGGTACTAAACGGGCCTATGTATTTATATTAGTTTTCTGTTTGAGGCTTTGAGCTCAACTTTTTGCATCACTTGGTAACCATTTTTTTGGAGCAAGTATAGATTTTCCTTTATCTCACCGCCCTTCTATTACTTCTTTCTAATTTATGATATTCTCCCAGATAAGCGTGGCCATTTATATTTAATGCATGTCTTACATATCTCGATATGTTATTTTCGAGCCCTTTTTGTGCGTGTTGCTGATTTGTGGGTGTTATGTCACAGGTTCGTGTTGCTGAGCATAACAATGTCAGGAGTCAACTTAATGCCATAAACCGAAAGCAGGCTGGAAGGTATGTCCCTAATATGAGATTTACTTGATCAAGGCTATGGGTTGTGGTAACATCCACAAACTAGAACTCTAGAAGTGAACATATCTCGATTTGCTCGCTGTTCCGAAAGCTTCATGGATATTTGTTCCTCAAATATGACTTATGAGTATTCTTGAGTGCATGGAGGTGTTTTTGAGGTTATAATTAAGTGTCCTCTCAACGTCATAAATATTTTAACTAAAAAACTGTAGCTGAGTATCTCTATGTAACTAATTTGAAAATAAAAGCTTAGCCTGTGCTCTTGGTATTACGGATCATGAGGATTTCAAACAGAATTTGTATTGAAAATCGTCTCTTTCTCCATGCAAGTTAGAATATAAAAGTTAAAAGAGTATGTGATTATGGAAATATTTCCATCTAGCTTATATCCTAGTCTAACTAGGAATTAATATTTTTCCTTTTAGGATTTCTTTCCTATTTCCTTGTATGAATAACCCATAATTTGATGAATAATGCAAGTACTTTAGTCTAAATATCAAGTTTGTATGGGAGCAAGTTTAATCGGATCTGGTTAAATTTGCAATTGCTTTTGTTCTCCAGTGAACGTCCTCTTGCTGCTCATCAAGCGAAGTTTTTCCTTCTTTACTTTTCTATCTTTTAGTTTGTCAAAATTTAGGACCTTAAAATAAGATTTCAATTCCCAAACTGAAAATCATAAACTCAATTTTACCCTTAATTCAAACCCTAAAATTAAACATCAGCTGAATCACCTCTCTTGCAACTCGTACACCTATGGCGAACACCTCTTTTGGCTGCACGACCCCAGTGAAGCTGTTTTCTTGCCTTCACGACTACGACAACCCTACCATACCTTTGCGAGAGCCTTGGCAAAGCAGAGCCAGACCCTTGAATCCTTAGGCGAAGGAGCAAATCCTAGATTAAGGTGATTGATTCTTCTCCTTCGTGATTCTTGGGGTACTATTTGAAAGAGGAAAATGGGTACTATGGCATTTATCCTTTGTTAGGTGAGGCGTAAGCCTCAAGGCGCTACCTCGTTGTGAACTATGAACTAAAAAAAATATGAAAGTAAAAAAATATGTTTAACCATATACACAATGTCAACCTCAAAGAAATATCTCAACTTAAAGTATCATATCAAACAAGCAAATAATAATTCAATAAAGACATAAAGCCCTACCTGTGTAAGCAAAAAAATTGATTTTTGGTAGATTTTGATAAAAATTATGAAATACGTGGTTGAAAAGTTGTATATCCCAAGAAATATGTGGTTAAAATTAATTATTGACTTTGACTTGAACTTTTAATCAACTTTTAAAAATACACCAAATAGGGGCAAAGTTGCAACTCAAATAAAAAATAGATAAGTCTCCGATATGATCACTAGTTACAATCATGTATAAAATCACTAGTTCTGATATCATCTTCCTCATCATCCTCTAAGTACTCTTCCCACTCGTCCTACAATTGCATTGGTTTTTTTCCCCGTCCTTTCCTATAAATGAAAACAAAATATCTATCAATTAAGTTAGTAAATAAGAGTTTGTTTGAGCCCCATTTTTTTGGGAAAACTGATTTTGTAATAGTGATTTTTAGATAATGTTTAGTTAAAAAGTAAAAAAAAAAAGTTTTGGGTTTATGTAAAATTATTTTATTAGGAGAATGTAAGGTAGAAAATGAGTTTAGAGAAAAATGAGTTTTTAAAGAATGTGGCTCAAACATGGACTAAATAAACAAGTTTAGATTTCAATTCCACAATTTTATAATACCTTTATATTTCATCGTTTTTTTAGGGCCTGATTAGGAGTTTTTTTTTTTTACCAATTTTGACCGGTTTTGGGTGGCACTGTTTATGAGGCGTTGGAAAAATCGGTGTTTGCTATTTTTTTGGATACCGATTTTGGATGGTTTAAAAACCACCTAAAACTATTTTGAGCTGTTCTCTTAACCCACAAATTGGAGGGTTTTAGCTGTTTCTCATATTCTCTTCTAATTTTACCTTTATAAAATAATTATTTCCAACCAATATATTTTATTCAAAACTAAATTGTAAATAAAAATATATTAACTAAAAAATTATTTATCATTTAAAAAATTATATTATAACTAAAAAAATACTTATAAGTAAAATCTTACTTGTAAGATAAGAAAAATTGCATTATAATTAAAAATTACTTATAAGTAAAAAACCACTTTTATGCAAAAAAATTGTTATAAAATAAAAATACTATTAATAAGAAAAAATTCACTTATAAGTAAAAAATATTAACTTAAAATTTTAAGTAAATATTTAACTTTATTTAATTTTTTAAGTTAAATATTAACTTATATGTAAAAAAAATTATTTATAAGTAAAATATCACTTATGAGTAAAAAAAAATCATATCAAATAAAATTTTATTGAGGACATATATGTAATTTTATTCTTTTAAAAAACTTTTAGAACATGTGGATAATTTAAATATTAACTTATATGTAAAATTTTTTTTATCTATAAGTAAAATATCACTATTGCGTAAAAAAATCATATAAAAGAAAATTTTACTAAGGGATGTATACGTAATTTTATTCTTTTAAAAAAACTTTCAAAACTGATGAATAATAAAATCCCAAGTATAGGTTGGAGAGTTTTAAAATCGCTACTAAAACCACTTAAAATCGATCCGCTCATAAACGCTCAAAATCGGTACGGCAAAACTCCTGAGTAGGCCCTTCGGTTGGCTTTGGGTAGCCTAAGCACTTTCATTTCCTTCTCCTCCAAAAAGATTGACATCTAGATCATTATCATCTATATTGACGTGTTTGATTGATGTTCACCACTTTGATCAACAATCCATTCTTCATTTGATGACAAGTCACTCAAAGTAGAAGGATCCTTGTCTTCTTTGAGTTACTGTAATCTCAAAATTCCATCTTTGAGTTTCTTGTTGTACATGACATGAACCAAAGAATTCATCCTTTGTGTGGTCTAAAGGTTTTTTATTTTTTTAATCAATTTCGTTTACAAGCAGAAGGTGAACATATTAGGCTCAAAACACTAATTGAAAAGTTCTTCAATCATGGAATACCATCACCAAATTGAGTCCATCAATGGAATAAAAAAATAAGAAACAAAAATACGATGTCATATTAAATATTAGGCTATAGCCATAATGTTCATGAGTAAATAAGAGGTAAAAAAGACTTTAAAGTAAATATACATGGAGAATGTTTTTTGCAAGATGATGTAGCCTTTTCAAGACCTAAGTAACCTTTTTTATTCTATCAGGAGATTTGCATTGTCCTTTTATTTTGATGAGGAATGAGTCTTTCCATGCAATTTTATAAACCTAGACTGATTGCAGAATGATTGGAAAGGTTGTTGTTTATTGATAATGGGGATTCAAAAAACACACAGCAGCATGCAGATTTTGATGAAGTTGAAAATCCCGTTTTTCATCAATAAAACTCCAAATCGCCTTATAAGACGATTCGTTTCCACCCAAATTTTTTGCTATCTCTTCCTTTGTGGAATCGATAGAACCATAAATGAACCCCGTGGCAGGCATCTGCTCTGAATCAACAAGCCTCAACACTGAAATTAAAATGTTTCGTAGCCTTCAAGGCATATGAAACCCTCAGCCAAAAATACTTATCTTTTACAATGATTTTTCTGATTTCTTTACCATCGGATTTATTAGCTTAGGATGATTTTGCCCACTTCTCAGAAGTAAACATGGACTCCAAAGGTTGTTGTAGATTAAATATTCTTTGTAAAGACAAATATGCCATAGCAAATCTAGTAGGAACTGGTCGAGCAATATCCCAATTTGTGAATTTCCTCATCAATGCTAACACCCATGTATGATAGTAAATAAAATTTCTCACCTTCTTTTCTTTTAACAATGCATTCTTATGCTGTGACAACTCCTCAAGTTTTTCAAGCATCAAGTCTATACAGTGAGCAGCACATGGAGTCCAATACAAACGTTTTCTTTTCTCCATCAATTTTCTCCCCGTTGCCTTATAAGCACTAGCATTATCTGTCACCACTTGGACAACAATTTGTTCTACCACTTCTTCAACAACGTTGTCAAGTAATTTAAACATCCAATCTGCATCCTTAACTGCATCAGTCTACTGATTTTAGGAAATTGTTATTTATCAGACTAACCATCAGATAATATTGAAACCCCCGTCTTGCTCCATATCTTATTTATCTCGATGAATATACTTACGCTAGTAACTAATCTTAAAATCCAAGTTCGAAGTTCATACATTGTAGGGGTTTTAAGACCTCTACCGTACGAACGAACCGGTTGAATCATGTTAATAAATGAAGGACTTGTTGCCTTATAGAAAGGGATAGCATTTTCAAAATAGAACCTTCCAATCACAGGTCTAGTGTTAGCCATCAAAGTTGTTTCTAATTACTGCCTTGTTGTTTTTGGGCCTGATGGTTTTGGAGATTGTTTTTGAACTACTAATAGTCGTTGGGCTCAAATTGTTTTTAGGCTGCTACTAGTTGTTGAGGGTTTTGTCTTGGTTCTTGTCTTGTGTTTTGGACCTAGTGATTTGGGCCTCTTGTTTGGTCTCCACATTATTTTTTGGGCACTCTTTTTGGTGGCGGTTTTTTTTGGGCAAGTAAGTCCATGAAATTCTTAGAATCGTACAAATTGTTTCCTAATGTTTCCAAATTTTACATATTAGTCCCTAGGCTTCATTTTTTTCAAGTTGGTCCCTGAGATCTCAGAATTTTACACATTAGTCCTCAAACTTTATGAAAAGCTAAATCCGGTTCCTGAACTTTTAGGTTGGTCCAAGTTGGTTCCTGAAGTTTCAATTTTGTGACGAACTTTATTGAGTCACGATCCTTCGGCTGCCTTCTCAGAGCTGTGTTACCCTTCATCTTGGTTGACCAGTGGTTTTGTGTGAGCCTTCTAATGTCATTGCTACTGTCAGAGTAAAAAAATTTCATTGCTGCCAGCTCTTGGTCTGCTATCTTTCTTGTCTGCAATAATTAGTGGTTGTACCTTCTATCTTTGTTGACTTCCTCTCTTGGCAACAACCTAACTTGACTGTTTTTGGTGACATTTCTCAGAGTGGTGCGCTCTTCATCATAGTCAACCCAGCCATTTGGTACTCCTTAGGATTCTGACAGAACATGGGCTTTCTATTTTTTTTTCTTAATAAACACGAAAAATTCCTCTCTAACAAACGTTAATCACACCTCTTACCATCCGAAGAAAGCACCAACTTTCTATTCGCAAACGTAGTCTCTCTCTCAGGTCGACCTAGGCCTCTACTATATACTCAAGGATCAGTTGTTTCTGTTGGGTGCATGATTCCTTCTTCTCGCAATGAATTTGGGGTCAGGTGCAAAGGATTCTGCTGACAGTATGAGATACTTTTTGTATGCAGTGTTTGTAGATGCAACATTTGCTGTGTTCAAAGATCTCTCACTCTTTTGTGCGTGTTTTTTGTGCATGCAGTCTATGTATGAGCTTCTTGAGTACCAGTCTTCTACTTCTCATGTATATTAAGTAACCCTTCATGGAGGACAGTTTGATTGAGGACGATTGGAACTAGTAGAAAGGGAGAGGACTTTACTGATTAGAGTTGTAATTAGAATTTGACAACAATTTTCAAGTAGTTTGCCATTTTAATATCACTATCCAAGTTGAGCATGTATCGATGCACCAACTTGAGGAGGAGATTTAGTATATATAAGTTAGGATAGAAGATTATGGAAATATTTCATTCTAGCTTATGTCCAAGTCTAGGTAGGAGTTAATATTTTTCTTTTCAGGATTTCTTTCATTTTCCCTTTTCCTTCTATAAGAAGGACTATTCTTGTATAAATAACCTTTTAATTTGATGAATAATACAAGTAATTCAGCCTAAATTTCAAGTCAAAAGACTATTAAAATGTTATGTTTAAATCTTAGTAATGATTGGGATGTGGACTACTTTTCCATTGTGAGATGACATTTGGCTCAAAAAATTCTAGGTGCAGTGGTGAAGGTTTCTTAACAGGGATGTCGAAGAGTGATTTAGATTATCTCACCTAATGCTAATTGTCCTTAAAGTGTAGTTAAGTATAGGAACTTGCAATTCCATACTTAAAAGAAGATTAATTTGTTGTTTAACGGAATTGCTTGATAGACTTCCAGGTGATCGCATGATTAAGTGACGCTTGATGCGTGTTGTTAATAAGATCACCAGTTGTTTGAGATTTGTTGAACATGGTGATGACAGTTTTTCTCTTGCAAAAGCGAGGAAGGATAGAACTCTCTCTCTCTCTCTCTGTGTGTGTGACATGCATACTGTTTTGGTCTAGAGACAGGGTTGAAGAAATTGTGGGAATGTTTTTACAGCCATCCTGGGAGAATTACCTTATTTAGCTGTAATGAAATTCTACTGTGACTTATTGCTTGAGTCTTTAGCTGATCCAAATAATTTCTCATTGCAGTTTAGCTGTTCGTGACCTTTCCAGTTTGGTGAAGCCAAATGATGTAATCACCTCAGAACATCTAACAACCCTCATCGCGATTGTTCCAAAGTATTCTCAGAAGGATTGGATATCGACCTATGAGACACTGACAACCTATGTAGTAAGAAATCAATTTGCTATATATGCAGCAGCCCCATTTTTATTTCAGTCTTGTCCTTCATGATTCTGTCTGCAATGAATGTCACAATACGTATTGAGTTCGTGATATGCTAAGGGTAATAAATATTTATCTCTTCTGTACTCTTTCAAAATAAAGTCAGCACATTGCTCACCAGGCAGTTAAGTTCATACCATTATTTTTTGAGATGTTTTTTGTGTTTTACTTTGGTAGATATTGCTTTTTGATTGAACTGATTGTTTTAGGTCCCCAGATCCTCCAAGAAGCTACACGAGGACAATGAATATGCACTTTATACTGTGACATTATTCAGTCGTGATGCTGACAACTTTAGAACTAAGGCACGTGAAAGAAATTTCCAAGTGAGTGTTGTTGAGTATCTCATCTATTATGCAAACTATTTCATCTCTTTTCTGTTGTTTTGAGAATATTCTCGTAACGATTTTGGAGGAAGGTCTCATCTAACAAAATGTTCGATTGTGGTGTGATTTAGATTCGTGATTTTGAATATAATCCAGAAACACAAGAGAATAGAAGGCAGGAGCTTGAAAAGCTGAATCAAGACCAGGATGCATTGAGAAGCTCTCTGTTGCAATGGTGCTACACTAGTTACGGGGAGGTACTCTCTCTTTTTCCTCTGAAAAGCTGCTGAAATTTTGCTGTTGTTTTTAGTTACATTTTGAAGTGCTCTGTTTTTATGGCGCTGTTTTGGAAGTATTTAGATTCTTTTCATAATTTTATCTACATTTTGATCTGTGGTTGAACTACCTCAATTAGAACTGACAAATGAAATTATTAGGTATCAGAGTTGCACTTCTATAGCTCTGACATTAGTTGGAGGAAAAAGTTAAGTGACTTGACTTGCTAGTAAACAAAAGGAATGATACCTTTTCAACAAAGTACGAGTATGGATGAGACTGTTTCCAAGGAAAGGAAGTAGTGACTAATTTCAGACTAGTTGAATGCAATCTACTTGACCACTCAAGAAACCCCCACTGAGAATTCACTTGCATAATCAGGCATGTCGGACTTCAGCTAATGCCGCATTTGTTTAGACATCAAAAAATCAATCGACGAGCAAAAGGCTCTGCTCTGCTTTACCAAATAAATGATTAGTCTGAGTGGACCAAGTTATCTAAAATCTAAAGTTGTCCCCCTTATTTCTTGAATTTGCATGGTTTATATTAAAAATTGTGTCCCCTATCCTACAGGTTTTTAGCTCCTGGATGCACTTCTGTGCTGTACGTGTGTTCACTGAAAGCATTCTGCGATATGGTTTGCCACCATCATTTTTGGTAGTTAACTTGACTTCACAGCTATGTTTTCTGCTGACCTACTTTTTCTTGTCCTAGTTGGATGTCAATTATTACTTAAATTGGTGTGCTGAAAGATCATTCAATTTAATTCAGTCTGTAGTATTGTCACCCTCCGTGAAAAGTGAGAAGAAAGTTCGTTCCATTCTTGAGGAACTGTGCAACAGTTCAAACAGGTACTATATTTGGTCTATTCTAAGTTTTTATTGTTTTTCATGATTGTTTTGTGGCTTCATCACAAAATTCTTGTGATGGATCTGATTAGAAGTGGGGCCACCATCTACTGATCAACTCCGAATTGCTTGTGATCTGATTAAGAAAATGTTTATAGTTAAAATCCCTACCTGAACTAAGTTGCAAATCCTTATTCAGTACTTTTTTGGGGTTTTGACTACACGAGTCCTCCTTTTCGACCCCACTTTATCTGGAGCCATCTCCACATTTAAATCACCAAGATTAGAATCCTGTTTTTAGGTCGACCTCTTCCTCCATGTTAACTATACATACTTTTCCTAGGGCTTCTACCTTTCACTCCACAAATTTGCATCCTCAGGACAAATTGAGCCCCTCTTTGGTTTGGATTAAAATCCAATTAAAATTTCAAGTCAAAGTCAGCAATTAATTTTAACCACACACATTTCATAGGACCCATAACTTTTTAACCACACATTTCATCAACTTTTATCAAAATCTTCTAAAAATCTGATTTTAATCTCTTCAAACAGGGACTGAATAAACATACTAAATTTTGTTCGCAACACATTTATTTTGTACATGAAATCGAAGAAACACGGAAAGAGATGCACCACTGTTTAACTAATCTTTTCCAGGAAGCTGATCTCCCACTGATGATTCGCCTAGACAAATCCTCCTAAACAGAAATTGGGATGTTGACTTCATGTTGTTTTGACAAACAATCTGCACTCAATTTTCTAAAGAACATGTTTGGCTAAATGTTACAATAAGTAATTCTTATGGGTCAAAGTTAAAAATAAGTTATTTGTTTTGACAATAAGGTAAGAGTTACAGTTCCAGAATAACTTATTTTACTTAAAAGATGAAAAAAGTAAATTATCCAACAAAAATTTATTTAAAATTAATTTCTGCTTCTTTCTTATGTTTAGCCAGAACATGCTTTGTCCTCTGAAGTTATTTCTAGAAGCCCCATAATTCTGGGCTATAGTCAAATGTTCTTCATAAAGCCTCTTCTTCGATGGTCCCCGGAACTTCTGAACACTGATCACTGTCAAAATTTTGAGTTGAGAATATTTCTATTGATATATAATCTCTCTTCCATGTGTAAATGCAGCACATACTGGAAAAATGAGGACGAAGGAGGGATGGGCGGCTTTGCAGGTGATGCTGATGCACATCCTTACGTCTCATTCACTATTAATCTTATTTAAGCTACTGCATTGCAATTGTCGCTGTCCATTTCAAAATACCATGTGTGATTTTTGTTGGCCTCGAAAATAAGGACAGACTCTACATTTGTATAATAGTAGATTATCCCATTCTTTTTTCGTGGAAAAATACTATGCTTGTCAAACATTCGTTTCACTTTTCCCAAATTGTAGCAGATTATTACTTCATTCTCCTTTAAACTACTTTCTATTTGGGTTTAAGCCACGGTATTAAGCATGTTATCATCTAGTAGTTGTAAATTAAGAGCTTGTGCTTTTATTTGTTGAGATATTATGTGTTGCTTTTGATGTTAGCATTCCTCTTTT